>CM076850.1:162582973-162846014 GCA_039519185.1 Astragalus membranaceus
CCCGACTTCACTACCTATCGCACATGATGAACCTCTAGTTTTTCCTTTCAATTGTTGAAGGTACATTCTTCTTTTTGTTTTGGCTAAATTATAGTTTTAATCTCTCCTATTTTCAAAAATTCAGTTATTTGGTCTATGTATTTTTTTTTTGATATGTAAAAAATTCATTGAAGGGAGCACAAGAGGTGCCCAACCCTTACAATGGAGATATAGGAAAGGGGGAGGGCCTCCTTAAAACCCCCCTGAGCCAAAACCAATGGAAAAAAGATTCAGGAAGGAAAAAGAGTACCTCGTACAACCCGCACCACAGTGGAAAAACAACAACCTAGCCCACTGTTTGTCCCTCTACTAGATTACAGATTGTTAATGAATGTAAGTGGGTTAGACCACCATAGAGATACAGACAAAGATGAATTATAGTTGAGTTTATAAAGACACCAACTCCAAGATAAGTTCTTGAACCGGTTAACAACCCCCTCTATATTTGGTCGCTCCTCTTTGAATATGACTCCGTTCCTGGCTAGCCAAATGCTCCAACAAGTAGTTAACCAGAAGAGATGTTTCACCCATTTTACTTTCTTCCCTATACACCACTGACCACAATTACTAAAGAAATCCTCCACACCCAGAGAGACATCCACGTCAACACCTAGCCAATTACCAACAATATGCCAAACAGAAAGCGCAAAACCACAAGTGATGAAAAGATGTTCGACAGACTCGCGAGGGGAATTACAAAACGAACAACCAACTTCTAGCTCGGAGTGGATGACGTTCCTGTGCAATAGCTGCTCACGCACTGGTAATGAATCTAACAGTAACCTCCACCCGAAGACTACAACCTTCGAAGGGACAATAGATTTCCATAGTCCCCCTATCAAGTGCTGATGGTTCGAAATGTTGGAAGATATGTCACTACAAGACAGCTGATGATAAAAAGATTTTACCGTGAAACTCTTGGAAGTATCATGTGGCCATAGCCATGCGTCTTTCCTTCCTCTAGTCGACTTAACTGACTGTAAAGTGCTGTCCAAAATTTGGCCTTCAGCCACCCGAACCGAATCCGTGTGATGCTGCCACGGTGTAGACCACACCCAAACTTCACCATTCGATGCACCCAAGTCAGCCACCAAGAGCTGCCGCTGCCCTTCCCCATCACATAACAGCGGAAAAACATTGGTCTACCTATTTTAAAACTCAGACATTTAGTTTTTTATTTTAAAAAATTTAGACATTTAGTCCAAAACGGAGTTTTTCAATATTTTTTACTGAGTTGGAATCCTGCTAAAAAAAAAGCTGACGTGGCCCACATCTATTGATGTGGTGCGTGACGTAATCACCCATATTGCTGCACGTCATTATTTATTTAATAAGAATTAAAACTAAAATTAATTGCAAAATTAAAATATTTAAAATTAGAAAAAAATTAAAAACAATCCATTCTTACTTCTCAAATCCAGAAACAACAACAATTAAAATCCTTTCCTTCTTCTCAAATCCATAGAAACACATCAAATTTAACATAAACCAAACAGAAAGAGCGATGAGAAGAAATAAAGGGCAAATTATGGAAAAAACCCAGAAAGAGCGATGCTGGAGTCGGAATCTTCAATCCCTAATTTTGTTCCCTATTCATCCTGAAGAAGAGCGATGCTTGAAAGGAAGAGCAAATCATGGAAAAACCTCTTATTGGTTTTGTTTTACTGTTGGCAACACATGGTGTCCAGAAATCACAAATAATGGTAGCTATGAGGGCTTCGATTTCTTGGTTTTTAGTTTAAATCATTATTTATTTTGAATATAGTATAAATTTTGAAATCCTTTAATTTAAATTGTTATGTATTAACTTTTAATTGCAATTAATACACAAAAATTAGTAAAAAAGCTTATATCTCAAAAGACAGATTCACTTTCATTTTGCAATTAATTTTTCAATTTTGTATGCCTTGTATCTCAACACCCAAGGCTTGACCACCAGTTTTATTTGTTTCTCGTGTTCAATTAAAGTTTACCCCTCTCTCTTCCAAAGCAAATAAATAACAATATTTGTTTGCAATAAGAATGGATTCACTAGAAAGAACCCAAAATTACTTCATGCTCACCTCTCTCCTCTAGTCTCGCCAATCCCAATAATGAACCCCAAAAAAACGCAAGTTCTTACATCTATGAACTTAATAAAAAGCACATTGGAGATGCTCTAAGATGCCAAAGATCCTAAAGATGGTGAACCAAGAAAAATAAAACAACGAAGACGCGCTATTGGGGATCAAGACCATTGCAAAAGACTCTTCCCCCGGTCATTTATAAAATCAATATGTTCAATGAATTTGGTAATAGCTGAAACCAACAATTTTATTTTATTTTTTTAAAATGCCTGATTCATAAAATACAGTTTTTAATTCCAATAGATCTTTCCAAGTGTACATGTGAAGTAACAATAAGGATGGATAATCCAAGAACATACTTTTTTTTTTGTGAGCTCCAAGAATATACATATTCCCACAAGAAGTGGGCGGTGATCATGACCAGGACAAAGATACAAATAAAAGAAAGTAAAAAAAAGAAAAAATCTATCCAGAAGATGGAATCTTCCAGACAAGTAACTATTATCATGATAATGCTGATTGCTAGTTCATACACAAATCCACAGAAGAACACCACTTCTCGTTCATCTTCATCTACTTTGTAAATACAGTTCCTAACTACTTTTCTGGACACTGATGCCATCACAGTTCATACTCATCCTTACTGATCACTCATCCAGTTTATTCCAACCTCCTCTAGTTTGTCAACACACTTCAAAAGGTTTTTATTGATATTTCATGTTGAATCTTACTCTTACTCCACGAAGCTGCTTCAACAAAATTTATTCAAAATCTGTCAATATCTACAACAAATCAAAGTCGAATCTCCAATTTTCTTACATAAACCAGTAGACAAACTAGCTGCCATCAGAGACCCAAATATCCTTGAGACCCTCTTTCCATATCCCCCATCTCCATCTAACTCTGGGAAATTTGCTTCTGCACACCGAGATGAAGTTGCCAGCAACACAAGAATCAACATCGCGGTGTATGAGCAGAGAAACATTCGACAATACAGTGCATTTATCCAAAACAGCAAAAATAAATGCAAGAGTGACCTCAATTTCAAGGACTTCAATATGAGCAACAAGCTCTTTCAGTTTCTTCATCCCAACCCCATCTTTCAAATTCAAACCTCCCTTTCGAAAAGAATTCTCCATCACACGCCAAGCCCCAGAACCTAAACTAACATAACTAGCATTGGGTAAATAACCCACCAAACTATCAAGCCCAAACTCACCCACTTCACCTTCAACTCTTTGTGTTCTTCTCACCAAATCCAATGTTAGTCTCTTCACCGCGACGCAACGTTTAAACATGCTAAAAATGAAACCAACATAGAAACATTCTACTTCAAGCTGAAGGCATTGTATATTAACACAATTTTTCAACACAAGCTCATCAGTATTCTCAAGAGAGAAATTAAAAGTGGATAATGAAGGGGCTTCAAGGATAATCAACCTAGGTTTAACACACTTAAGATGGAAATCAACAAGACTAGGTGCAACTATTACCAATGAAAGAGGAGCATTTGAAACCGACCATTGACAAGTTTTAAGACGTGGAAGATAAATCATAGGCTCTTTTAATCCTCCAACACCAATAAGATTCAAATGCATAAGATTAGGGAAACAAGTATTAATACGATTCAAATCCTCATCATCTAATCTTACAAATTCAAGAGTCAAATTTGTGAGCGCAGACATTAAACACAAACCATCCACGGATAACCAAGCATTCCTAATCACCAATTGAACGAGACCACCACCTGCAGTGAACAACACAAAGAAAAATTAAATTAAATTAAATTAAATAAAAATGAAATTGAGAATTTCGAAGCTAACAAGTGGAAGAGATGAGGGATAAAGCTTCAGATCGTCTCCAACAAGATTGAACCCAAAAATCGGAAACGGAGAATGATTTGAGGGCGTGAGAAATGGAAGGAAGCCATTCATTCATGAAATTGAAGTCGGTGAGGTGAAGATCGTCGGATTCATCTTCAACGTCGTCGAAAGAGATGCCGCCGAGAGAGCGATCGACACCGAGAGAAATGGATTCGAGGTTACGGGAGTGGCGGACGAGGTGTTTGAAAACGGTTTTGAAAGGCGTAACGAGGTGTTTAGTTTCCGGTGAACGGGAATTGAGGTAACGTGACATGGAACATACCAGAGTCAACGATCGCACGTCGTACGACGCTGCGTTTAGGCTCTTTGAAACAACTCTGCATCGCGCTAGATCAGCTGAGTCGCTTAGTCGACTCAGGATTTCGACTACCAGTGGATACGGCAGCTCTTCCATTGACGTTCGGTATTGGAAATTGCATTTGAATTGCGCACGGAACCGCCGGTGTTCGTTTTGTTTGCGAGTGACTGGCTATAGAATTCTATCGTTTTAATTGCATTACTTTCTCAATTTAGTGAATTGGGTGATTTTTAAGTAATTTTGAGTCCCTCTATATTATTTTAAGTAATTTTGACCTCACACTTTCTCTATAGGATGATTTTTTTTAATAAGCATTTTCAGTGGGGTCAGTGAACGCTAATTTTCCGCGTTTGAACTCGAGACCTCTTTCTTGCACTCTTCAGTATCTCTTAGTTCGCCAACTGAACTACCTACTTGGAGGATCTCTGTGAACACCCAATTTTAACTGGTGTCGCACTTTAGCTTCTATACTCGTGTGCTGCGAATTTGCAAGAACGTAATTGTGAGACTGAGAGCATGTCTCTCATTTAATTAGGCTAGTGTTCAACGATCTTGATTAATTAGAGTGTTTCTCGTTTATTTAAATCGACGTGCATTAACTTGATTATTTCGAGTTTCCTCGTTTGAATAGGTCGTTGCGCTTTATTTCGTTTATTAGGTTCCCTTTGACTAAAATTGGACCTACATTCATGAGTTTGAACCAAGACGCGGTCATTAGGCCTAACACGAATTATCGTTAGATCGGGTTCGAGCTTTAAACATAATTGGGCTTACGGATTTGTTTGTGGGCCTAGTTTACGATTCTTTTAGCCCATTGGGCCCGATACGGTCTTTGTTTCGCTTTTACGATCGAAGCCGTAAAAATAAATAATAATAAAATATATTGCGAAAATGACAAGAAATATTATTACAACATAAAATTAATTTTACATTCATCCGAATAAAAATAAATAAATAATAATACAAATTACAAAAGAAAATAAAAAAGGGGGGTGTTAGTAGTATCAACCTTCAGGCTAACAAGTCTACTAGCCCAACAAGCCTATTTGCCTTGTTTGCCCAACAAGTTGACTTGCCTAACAAGTCTCCTTGCCTAACAAGTCGACTTGCCCAACAAGTCGACTTGTCTAGCAAGTCTCCACACCTAAACTTTCACCTATAAAAGCAGAGCAAAACTAGCAGTCAAGAAAAGAGAGGAAAAAACACGAATTTTGAGGCAAATAAAATACCAAAAAGGATTAGGGTTTTACACTGAAACCCTAATCACTGTGTCACTAGATTTGAAAATTTTAGAAAGATAGAAGTCAAGCAGTAGCAGCAACGACAAAGTATCACCAGAAACAGTAGATGTAACACCCCCTTCTAACTTAACTATTATTCAGTATATAAAATCAGAGTTTTAAAAGAATATAAACCATTGACGGAAGTGTCACATTTCAACGCTTATAAAAATCAACTAGTTTATAATTAAGTGACATGAAGTCAACAGTCAATAGCACGATATATAGCACGATAGTTTAGGGACGGGCCCACAACACCTGTTTTAGTTTACAGCACATAAATAAAATATTTCATCAACACAGCGGATGGCCTCAAATCTAGAGTTATACTCGGTACATCACCATAACAGTCTAACACATCAAAAATAACATTAACTAGTATTACTACGCCCTCCCCCTGGTGCTACATATCAGAGCTGACACGACTACTAGAAGAAGGCACAAGACTGCCCTCAATCGCGATTACCTGCAAGTTGCCGACATAAGAAGCAACGAAAGGCAGTAGGGTGAGTCTCTTTACACAAATAATAATAATTAAGAGAAGCGTTATATTAAGGAAGGGCAGCAAGCAACACTAATCCATAACAACTCACCACATTATCAACAACAATCATCATATTCATAATTCATCCATAAACTCATCAAATGCTTGACTAATGCATGTAATGCAACATGCATGTGGATCCATCATCACCGCTATTAGCCTGGAGGGCACTCACCGCTTTGGCCGAAGCCACCACACCGCTTTGGCCGAAGCCTACACACCGCTTTTTTTACAACATGAGTCATGTGACACTATGACTATGCACCACAACACCACACATAAACCATAATAATTATTAAACTCACCGCTTTTTATTTCTTAACTCAACATCATCAACATATAAGCTTTAGGGCATCACACCGCGTTGGACCGAAGTCCCAAACATCATCAACATATAAGCTTTAGGGCATCACACCGCTTTGGACCGAAGTCCCAAACATCATCAACATATAAGCCTTAAGGATATCACACCGCCTTGGACGGAAGTCCCACGCCGCACATATTTAATTAAAAACAGCAATATTTACAAAACGCAACAGCTAGAGCATTTTATAAAAACCTCAACCTTAGCTTCATAAAAACTGCAACGTTATCCCTTAAAAAGAGCAACACACACTTATTTAAATACAATAGTAACTCTGGTTTCTTTGAAAACAATAACACCAATTATCAACACCACGAACCATTATCAATTCAATTCAGTTGAATTCAATTTAAGCATCACATTATGTTTTAGAAAACACCCTCTTTTCGTTTAGAAAATACCACATTTTACTTGAGGGAAACATCACAATTTAAGCTTAGGAGACACCATATTTAAATTAAGAAAAACCTCACAATTTAATAGTGGAAATATCACATTATGTTTAGAAAACCTCCCATTTAAAGCTGAGGAAAAACAGTGTGCAAACAACCACAAAACAGTGAGAAAACAGCACTAAACAATGAGAAACAGCAACTCGCGCTGGGAGGCGCGAGTGAGGCGCGACTCCAGTGCGATTGGGCAGCAACTTTTTATTTGACAGCGCAGCGCTCGCGCTTGGAGCGCGACTGCAGCGCATACGAGGCGCGAAATGGCAGGAAGCCTTCACACACTGAAAACATCAAAAACTCAGTATTTTACTCAACACGATCTCATCATCAATCCTTCCCACCCATTATCAAAACACAATTTTACACATAACCATATTCTTTTCATTGAGGTAGTTAATCAAACAATTTATGTGCACATTTCCTATCATGCTCATATTCACATCACTCCACATGCTTCACCAAAATAATTCAACACAACAACAAGGCATCAACACCACATTCAACAATTCAACTAATTCACTATAACAACAAGCAATCAACACAATATTCAGCCATTCAAATTAACTCAATATAACAACAAACAGTAACATAATATCCACCATTCAACTAACTCAATTCAACAACAAGTTATTAACACACATTCAACAATCCAACTCCTACAACCTATCCTACATATATCGCATATCTTAAGCATTATTATAGGTATAAAGTAGAGCCCCCTAACCTCAAGGATTGAAGGACTCCAAGCAACACCAAAATCACCCAAAAGCAACGAGCTGTCCTCCCTCTCCTTCACAAACCGTCGGCCTCACTCTTCTAAAGCCAAGATGAAGCAACTTCTCTCCTTCTCTTCTCTAGCGGTTGCCGTCGCATCCCTCTCTTCCCTCTCCTCTTGCTTCGGTTTCTCTCTCCTCTCTCTCACCTCCTCCTACCGTCGCTCTCTCTCTCTCCCTTGCGCCACCTCCTTCCTTCTTTCTGTTTCCTCTCTTACCCAGCGCCCCTTTCTCTTGTTCTAATCCCTTTCTTTGATTCAATTTAACCCTAGGCCCAATAATGCTTGGGCCCTATTTGCACCTCCCATTTCAATTAATTCCACCACTCCCTAATTTCTTAAACACCTCTTAAATAACATAAACCCCAAATTAATTAATTCACTTAAATAATTATTGTAAGCCCTAAATAGCTTAAATAAATAATTAAATTATTTTGGGGCGTTACAGTAGACTAAGGAGTAGTAAGCAAAAATCTACATTCAGATCCGTTCTTATTTTCAGGAGACCAGGTTGGTTTTCTTTTATATATAAAAATACGGAAATCCGAATGTAAAATCTCTTTCAGAAGCGTAAAACACCCCCCACGTTTTCTGCTGTCTTCCTTTGTTTTAGTTTATTTCTTTTTTTATTATCAGACCATTTAGTAAATATCACAAGCTGAACTACTAGGCATACCCCCACCCTATTACTTCGCTACACTCTCCCTTCAAGAGCCCATCCCATTTTTTTATTTTTAGCGCCTGGACCTCTTATTCGCACACACCCCTGTTTATAATACAGCCTCCCTGTAAATATTCACACCACCTAGTTTCTACTACAATCCCATTTCGTTTTTTTTTATTTTACTATTCTTTTATTGTTCTCAATATTATTAAATGGTGCTATTCATTAAACCAAGTTTATTTCACTCCAAAAAAAAAAACGATAAATAGGGTTTGACTTAGATGTACATCCTATCAAACCCAAAACTTTGATTTAAGGGTCCTTAGTTGTACAACTTGGACCTTAAATCCCTTTAAAATAAAAATCATAAAACTACCAATTAAATAGGATTTATATATAACACCTATTTATAAAAAAAATTCAAAAAATAAATGGATTCGATTTGGATGTACATCCTGTCAATCCGGTTTAAGGATCGTTAGTTGTACAACTTGGATCCTAAACCCCTTTACAATTAAAATCAACCAACCAACAAATTTTCAGGAAGAACTACGCGACTTTTGAGTCTCTCATTGCACCGGAGAGTACGTAGGCGCAGGGCCTCCCTTGCAAAGTCAAAATAAAATTTTCTGAAATTAGTCCTTTGTAAATAATTGTTCTTTTTTTTTACTAAATCCCATTAAGTATTATTTTTCGGGTAAACAAATAATGAAACAACTTGTTAATTCTTGCGCAAATCAAATTTAGGGTAACTGTCTTAGGACAGATGTGCTAGGGGTGCAGTGAAATTAGGTTTTCGCCCCTTCCCTACGCATAACCGACTCCCGAATCCAACCTAGTTACGCAGGCCACTAACTCTTAGGTTAGGTTTTTCTCAATTTTTCCTATTTTTAATAAATTGGGTGGCGACTCCTAAAATTTATATTTTTGAGCCGTCTACGTCGAGATCTAGGTCACGACAGATGGCGACTCCGCTGGGGACACGTGAGAGTCAGGCCTATTTAATTTGTTTGTGCAAAGTAATTATAAGGTACGTTTATTTGTTTACCCTTGTTATTATTTTTTCTATATATATTTACATATTTATTCTTATATTGTGCTTGTTATAAACCCTAGGTTAGAAAACACATGATATTACTGTCTGGTTGTGTTTTCTGGATCTTTTGCAGGTACAATTTGGGGGTTTTGTTATTTTGTTTTTAGGTTTCCTATGCTCCCTTCACACACCACACATACACTGTGTGCACACACTGAGAGTTGGGCTTACACCTGAGCCTAAAAAAAAGCATAAGTTAGAACGAGGCTGTGTAGTGGTAGTCATTTTGGATGTACATCCTAGTGGCTACCATGAATTCCTCATCTAGAGTACGATTCTTCTCTGCGGGTATCCACATCTGGGATGTACATCTTGGTGTGTTTACACTTCTAGAAGAGTATTTGACTCTAGAGACCTGAAATTTCCCTAGGTTATAGCTGCTAACCTAGTGAGTATTCACAATAGAAAAACCTTAGATCCATAGGGTCCAAATCCCAATAGCATGGGCCAACCAATTTAGGTTACAAAGGGAGCTACTCCACCTCTTACCTTATTTTTCATACAAAAAAAGTCTTTTCCCCATAAACAAACTTTTGGGTTCAGAAAATCACTCATTTTTTTCTATAAAATTAAAAATCATATTACATTTCATGCATAAACAACATAAAAATTGCATTACATTTCATGCATAAAAAGCATAAGAAAAAAAACATGTTGCATTGTAAAATAAAAGTGCATTTCATGTAAAAAAATAGAATTTGCATTTTTATTTGCATAAGTCCTTAGGAAAATTTGTTTTTTTCTGCGGGTAGTGCATATTTTCATTTCATTGTCAATCATCATTCTCATTTGTCAAAAATCATTCATCATAAAATTTCTCCATATTGCATTTTTTTTTCTCTCTTTGCATGTATATAAAAATCTTTGTTTGTTATACATACTTTCGTGAGTGAATAAAACAAAGCACATTATCATTTGTCAATCCTCATAGCATTTCCCTTCAAATGGGGCAAAAAAAAATTGCATTTCATTTCTTGAATGAAAAGGATAAAAAAAAAGCCATTACAAAACAACGCATGTTGCCATGTTGCATTTTAGGGTGAATGCTTGCATACATACCATGCATTTCATAACATATTGGTCTCTTTAAATCATTCTCATAAATTTTTCTTTAAGAAAATAAATAAAAAGGAGTTTGAAATTTTTGTGCTTGTGTTCCAATCAAGCTTAGACTCGTGGAATTGGATCATTCGCTTGAGAGTTGTTGGGAAGATTAATCATTAGAGGTGTAGAGAAATAATGTGAGAGGAAAGATATCATGGGGCACAATACTTGGGCATATTGAAAAAAAAAGGGAGACATAAAGTTGGTAATTGTGTTTTGCTCAAAAAGAGAAGGAGAAAGATGATTGTCATTAGCACTTCTTTAATCATGTAGTTCGAAACCAAGTTGACTTAGTTGAAGTTTTGTGCTAATGAATTTGCATGGATTTAAAAAACCATTTCCATCATTTCTCACCCATGTTCCCTTAAAACACTAACCCCTTTTCGAGTTCTTGCCTCAAGCGATAACTCATAAAGCCCTTTTGGTTTTATCATTCAAGGGCGAACCTGTGAACGAAGATCACATTTTGAAGGTCCATTTCCCCCCCCCAAAAAAAAGAAGCAAAGAAAAAAAAGACAAAAAGAAGCAAAAGAAATAAAGAGCAAAGAATGTGTAAAAGAGTGAATGTTATTTCGAAATTAAAATTTTGAAAATGTGGAATCATGACTTGAAATGAAGAGTGGCCATTTTTCTCTATCCCAAAAATGAACCCTTGTTGTCCCCTTTGAGCCTGTAATTTCCTTCCATTAAACCCTAGACAATGATCGACCCTGCCGTGAAATTTAGTGCATTTAGATTTCCAAAGGTACAATGAGATAAAAGAAAAAATGAAGCCCGCAAGACTGAAAACATGTATAGGCAGTCTTGGCAAAAATTAGGGCATAAAAGAAAGAGAATGAGAGTCATAAATGAAGAAGAGGTGAATGATGAAATCAGCTATGCCAAATTAGAAAGAAATGAAAAGTAGAGAAGTGAAAAAAAAAATCAAAAATCATGTGAATGGATGGGTTTTACAAGAAAAATGTGATGTCTTGGAAGCCGAATGCACTAAAGATCATTGGTCCATATAACCCGTAAAACATTTCTTTGAGCCTTCTAATCATTTTTCTTCCATAACCCATACCCGTAAAACATTTCTTTGAGCCCTCTAATCATTTTTTTCCATAACCCATAACCCATTGCCACATTACAAGCCTTTAAAAGTCCACTCTGATTGATGAATGATTGTTTTCATTTTCATAATATTAATTTTGAAATAAATCATTTGCTTCTTTTAAACTTTTCTTTGCTCAAAGAAAAAATGAAAAAAGAATGAGGCCCGCTAGACTGAAAAACCTGTAAAGGTTGTTTAGGCAAAAATTAGGGTTTTTAAAAAAAAATAATAATAAAAAAATAAAAAGACAAAGCCCGCTAGACTGAAAACCTGCAAAGGCAGTCTAGGCAAAAATTAGGGTACAAAAGGGGAATGAGACTTACAATGTTTATTTGTGTAGTTCGATGGAGTTCTCCTACTTATGCCGAACTGGAGTGCACATTGGGGCAATTTTGTGGAATGTAAGCTTGAGAGTGTCAAGAAATCCCACACAGGGGCAAAATTTTGTAAGACCCTCTATGAGTCAAATCTTTCTTTCTACACCAGTGTAGTATTCCCTCGGGGAATTTCTTTCACTAGAATGAGGAAGAAATCTTACAAGATCCTACATTGGCCTCACCTTTTACCCATCCTAGGAAAGAAACTTTTGCAAAGACCCTTCATGAGCCAAACTAGTTTTGTACACCAATGCATCTTTCTCCTGGGGCAATGCTTTTTACCAATACTGGAAAAAAATTTGCAAGACCCATCATGAGTCAAACTTGTATAGTACACCAGTGCATCCTACTCTTGGGGGTTCCTTTTACCAATACTGGGGCAGAAATATTTGCATGATCCTTGATGAGTCAGATTTTGCTTGCTATACCTAGTAGTCTTCCCTCTGTGGTAAAGCTTGTTTCCAATACCTGACCAATTTCCAGTAAGCCAGCTACCACAAATAAAAGAAAACCTCAATAGCTGGAGGTTACCACTAACTTTTTTCCCTACCATCTTGTGTCGTTTTGTCTTCCCTACGCCTTCGCTTTCCAAAAACCCTCCACGTCCAAACCTTCAAAATCCGAAACAGGAAAACCAAGAAACACAAAAGTCTAGCTTGTCAATACCCACAAATCCATGCATGCTCATTAAGTAATGCTTCAAAAATAGTCAACTTGGAATCAATGATATGATTTAGAGGGCTAATGACGATATATCTGTGGAAAAAACATATATAGAGAGAAGGTCAAACTTGAAAGTGTTTTGTTTGAAGAATGAGAAGTGATCATAAAAGGAAGGAGATCTTAAAAAGCTAGCGAGGATGAAGATCACCTTCCATTTGAGAATCAGTTTGATTGGGTTCAAATGAAGCATGCACAAAAAAGAAAATGTTTTCGGTGAATCTAACTTTCGTGACACGTGCATCTCAATTTTAACTCAAAGATCATGCATATTTCATACATTCCACGTCGTATCATGCATACATTTCATGTCCCCAGTGGAGTCGCCATCTGTCGTGACCTAGATCTCGACGTAGACGGCTCAAAAATATGAATTTTAGGAGTCGCCACCCAATTTATTAAAAATAGGAAAAATTGAGAAAAACCTAATCTAAGAATTAGTGGTTTGCGTAACTAGGTTGGATTCGGGAGTCGGTTATACGTAGGGAATGGGCGAAAACCTAATTTCACTGCACCCCTAGCACATCTGTCCTAAGACAGTTACTCTAAATTTGATTTGCGCAAGAATTAACAAGTTGTTTCATTATTTGCAGTGTTATCAGACCCGGACCGGCCATCGACCCGGTCAAGGCACCGGGTCACTAGACACGGGGTCGGACCGCGGGTCTCTAGTCGGACCGGCATGACCCGGTCTATATTAAATAAATTCAAAAAATTATAATATATACTAAGAAAGTATACATTTATTAATATAGAAATTTTATTATAATTTTATTTATAATTATACATTTACTAACATGTTTATGAGTGTTGAACTTGAATCAATTTGTCAAAAAAATGTGTGTTTAATCAAAACTATTAATGAAAGAATGTGCAAAAAAAATTAACATATCCGGAATTGATTATATTTAATGAATGCGGGACAGTATCAACAAATAATAGATAGCTTAGTGGTTAAAAAGTTGAAATGTTGAATACTAGGGAGGGGGTTCGAACCCCACCCAAGCCTTTTTTGTGAAAACATGCAAAATTTATAAATGGTTCATCTTAAAAACAAAAAAAAAAAAAGGATCAACCGGTCCGACCCGGATTTTCCACCGGTCCAATGACGTCATCACCGGGCCAACTGCAGATCCGGTCCTGCACGCTGCCCGGCCCGGGAAGACCACCGGGTCCCGGTCCGACCGGCCGGTCCGATCCGGTTCTGATAACTATGATTATTTGTTTACCCGAAAAATAATACTTAATGGGATTTAGTAAAAAAAAGAACAATTATGATTATTTACAAAGGACTAATTTGAGAAAATTTTATTTTGACTTTGACAGGGAGGCCCTGCGCCTACGTACTCTCCGGTGCAATGAGAGACTCAAAAGTCGCGTAGTTCTTCTTGAAAATTTGTTGGTTGGTTGATTTTAATTGTAAAGGGGTTTAGGATCCAAGTTGTACAACTAAAGATCCTTAAACCGGATTGACAGGATGTACATCCAAATCGAATCCATTTTTTTTTTTGAATTTTTTTTTATAAATAGGTGTTATATATAAATTCTATTTAATTGGTAGTTTTATGATTTTTATTTTAAAGGGATTTAAGGTCCAAGTTGTACAACTAGGACCCTTAAATCAAAGTTTTGGGTTTGATAGGATGTACATCCAAGTCAAACCCTATTTATCGTTTTTTTTTTGGGAGTGAAATAAACTTGGTTTAATGAATAGCACCATTTAATAATATTGAGAACAATAAAAGAATAGTAAAATAATAAAAAAAACGAAATGGGGTTGTAGTAGAAACTAGGTGGTGTGAATATTTACAGGGAGGCTGTATTATAAACAGGGGTGTGTGCGAATAAGAGGTCCAGACGCTAAAAATAAAAAAATGGAATGGGCTCTTGAAGGGAGAGTGTAGCGAAGTAATAGGGTGGGGGTATGCCTAGTAGTTCAGCTTGTGATATTACTAAATGGTCTGATAATAAAAAAAGAAATAAACTAAAACAAAGGAAGACAGCAGAAAACGTGGGGGGTGTTTTACGCTTCTCAAAGAGATTTTACGTTCGGATTTCCGTATTTTTATATATAAAAGAAAACCAGCCTGGTCTCCTGCAAATAAGAACGGATCTGAATGTAGATTTTTGCTTACTGCTCCTTAGTCTACTGTTTCTGGTGATACTTTGTCGTTGCTGCTACTGCTTGACTTCTATCTTTCTAAAATTTTCAAATCTAGTGACACAGTGATTAGGGTTTCAGTGTAAAACCCTAATCCTTTTTGGTGTTTTATTTGCCTCGAAATTCGTGTTTTTTCCTCTCTTTTCTTGACTGCTAGTTTTGCTCTGCTTTTATAGGTGAAAGTTTAGGTGTGGAGACTTGCTAGACAAGTCGACTTGTTGGGCAAGTCGACTTGTTAGGCAAGCGGACTTGTTGGGCAGGTCAACTTGTTGGGCAAGCAAGGCAAATAGGCTTGTTGGGCTAGTAGACTTGTTAGCCTGAAGGTTGATACTACTAACACCCCCCTTTTTTATTTTCTTTTGTAATTTGTATTATTATTTTCGGATTTATTTATTTATTTTTATTCGGATGATTGTAAAATTAATTTTATGTTGTAATAATATTTCTTGTCATTTTCGCAATATATTTTATTATTATTTATTTTTACGGCTTCGATCGTAAAAGCGAAACAAAGACCGTATCGGGCCCAATGGGCTAAAAGAATCGTAAACTAGGCCGACAAACAAATCCGTAAGCCCAATTACGTTTAAAGCTCGAACCCGATCTAACGATAATTCGTGTTAGGCCTAATGACCGCGTCTTGGTTCAAACTCGTGAATGTAGGTCCAATTTTAATCAAAGGGAACCTAATAAACGAAATAAAGCGCAACGACCTATTCAAACGAGGAAACTCTAAATAATCAAGTTAATGCACGTCGATTTAAATAAACGAGAAACACTCTAATTAATCAAGATCGTTGAACACTAGCCTAATTAAATGAGAGACATGTTCTCAGTCTCACAATTACGTTCTTGCAAATTCGCAGCACACAAGTATAGAAACTAAAGTGCGACACCGATTAAAATTGGGTGTTCACAATCTCTATAGGGTGATTTAGATCTCTCTATCTTTTTATTGTACTTTTGATTCCTCAAAACCATTAATTCTCTACACTTTTGGGAGTGGAAAAACAATAGTGCACCATTCACACAAATTTTGAGGGACCAAAATGCAATTAAACATTAATAGCCATGTTCTGGGCTTCTACCTAAATGTACTAGTGGGCTTGCACATTGCTACCAAAATTTAGTCTCTTTCTCTCTATTAAGACCATGATATTATTTAACAATCTTTTGAAAATTGGACCGACTATTGAATTGGGAATTAGTGAATTTGGTTGTAGATCCAATCCCAGTTGAACCGTAGTTAGGTGGGACCGTCTAGAATCGAATTGAATTACAGTCGAACTACTAATTTATCCAGTTGAACTCTTTGAAATAACATTTTTTATTTACTTTTTCTCTAAAATATAATATTTTTCTTTGTATTTATTAATTTATTAGTCATCCAATTGTTCAATCAAATGAACCAATTAAACCATGATCCAGAAGTCTAGATAGTATGTTTAAAAATCATTGTTATTTATTTAATCACTATAATTGGTCCAAAGAATGTGTGTGGCTAGTGTCAAAGCAAGCACCACCTGTTTCACACATATAAGGGGAAGAGCCATATGCAAAATGGAATGAAAACTGTTAATTCTTTCACTACCCTTTTATAGCACCATTACATGCACATTTGAACATTGAATTTTAGATTATTGCTCAATTGTAGCCATAGCTCCTACATTGATTAGAGATTGAGTTTTTTTATCCGGGAGATCAGATCACAACATTAGTACTATAACAAGGTCAATGTTGGACTATGATTAAATTACATGTAGCATATAGCTTCTCTTTGTGAAATGAACCATTCATGTTATTTCAAACATTATAACATCTTAATGTGAAGAAGGTTACTGGGTAAAAAACATATGGTAAACATAATTTTATCATTTAACTTAAATAGTGCCTCTCACTGACTTGGATTATATTATATATTGATCATTAGTCATAACTCATAACACAACGTTGGGAACGAAATTAGATCAGCGAACGCGCCTGCAGATAATGAGCCCATCACCTATTGAAACAAAAGCAATTTCAAGACGAGAATCCATTGAAATCGCTTTGTTGAAAGCAAGGGTAAATCTTCTCCATTCTCTTTTTGATTCTGAAACTGCACTTTCAGGCAAGGCAACAGTTCCACCCCATAATGTGTTATCATAAGCAACTATCCCACCAATCTTAACCAATTTGATAAGCCTCTCATGATAATTCCAATAGTTATTTTTGTCAGCATCAACAAAAGCAAAGTCAAAAGTCCCTTCATTTGTAGGCTGCATCAGACAACAAAAGTTGCACCATCATCTTCATGATTTGTCAGATGATATGTATGTGTGTGAGTGTGCGCGCGTGCGTGTAAGTATATGTGTGTGGTATGGAGATGCTTTATGCTTAGTTGCTTACATCTTGTAGGAGTTTATCTAGAACCGGTAAAGCTGGAGATTCTATGAAGTCAATCTTGTGTTCTACACCAGCCCTTTTGATGAATGGAAGTCCTATCTCATAAGTTTTTCGATCTGGATCCACCGCTATAATCTGCAACAGGCAGACAAGTAAATGAAGTTCATAACAAAAAACAGACATATTGTGCCAACTTATATTGTGTGTGAGAGTTTATATATACGAGTTTATGATTCAACTGTCGATCAAGTTTGCATATATAAGAGAACAATACAGTTTTAGGTTCATTGAATAACCGATATATTTGGTCTAACTATGTGTGTATTGGAGATAAGGTTAAAACAGAGTTGCATGGTTCTTTTAATATTACGGAGAATCGCAATCAAAAGCAACCGATGCAGTTGCTTTTCATTCATGAAGACATCAAATACCTTGATACCGCGATCTAAATTGTGGTAGCAAACCTTTTTTTTTATTAAAAACCTGATTGGAGATTAGCAGAAGAAATTACAAACCTTTCCATCATCTGGAATGTTAAGTGCGGTGAGGAGAAGAGAGTATCCAGTAAAAACTCCAACTTCAATTGTCTTTTTAGCATTTAGAAGCTTCAAGAGCAAGGCTATTAGCTGACCCGCATCAGGTGCAGAGCCCATGAAGCCACTGAAGAATAATATTACATTAGAAAAAAGGTTTCTAAATGTTAGCTGTGACACTTCAAAATATATGATAAGGAACTATCAACTATATACTACTATAGTATAGTATAAAGGATAATTACAGAGGATGATTTGCAGTTGCATTCCTCAGGCCTTTAAGAGTCTCTTCTTCTCGTGGGTAAACGCTGGTGTCTAGTATATACTGCCACACAAAAAAAAATTGATGCTTTGTTGTGTTAATTAGGACAAATGAATATAAGCACTAGCATTAAGCCAATCAATGAATCTAAGCACCTTCATTAAGCCCTCACTCTGCAAAATAATTGGATTGGGGAAAACTGCTGGCTTTGATATATTGTCCATTATTAATCTGCAACGCATTCGCAAAAATTAAGTAGTCCTTCCTATTCACAAAAATTAATAGACTTGTACAAAAATTTCAAGTTGATGGTAAATTGATCTGATGAGAAAGGGAGGGATAGATTAAGAAAAGCGTAAGTGATATATGAAAAATGTAACGTCAAAAAATTAAGATGGTTTGTGAAAGGGTAAACAGACCTGAATTATAAGGTTGTTTATAGCAGGAGGAGCTATACACTCAACCCTGCATTATCTTGGAGAAACAAATAACAACTAACATCCAAAGCACATGAGCAAATATAGAGAGGGATTTTTTTAATGAATATGAATTGCTTCGTGACTTTTCATGTGAAGAATGCTTCATGACTTCCTTGTTTTCTTTTTAGGTTGCCGATGTTATTGTGTTTCGAATCTTGTTGCTTCTTTAAGGAAAACCGATATTTGCTCATGCATCATTTCATGCTCTTCAAACTCCCGTAAATAACTAAATCATGCTAAGCTGCTACATATTTTTTTGAAAGGGGATTTTAAATATATTGTAGTGAGATTAGTCATGTAAGAAATAAAATTGGCAAAAATTATGAAGGATCAAAGTCCAAATTTTAACTCCTCACTTTTGTTGCATATACCCCCCCCCCCCCCACGGGTTCTGGTCATTCCTTCTGGTCAAATTTCAAATTCTCTAATGAGAAAAAAAATACATACAAAAGAGGAAAATAATGATACTTCGTTACAAAATTTGAAGTGGAACACTTGTATCATAGGAGGTGCAGCTGTACAGTAGGGTGTAATGATATTGCTTATTTAGTTTTTTTTGTTAGAGCGAGTAACTTGTACGAAGTTATAGTTCATTTTACAAGCGGAGTAAAAAACAACGATATCATTTTAAAAAATTGTAAGAACATCATCATTGTCGAGTAGCAGCACTAGCTTTCCAACATGATAAGAGAACAACTCAAGGTCAATCCCGCTTTAAATACAAGGGGTTATTGAGGCTTAGTTACCACTAGTTTTTCAACCTTTTTTCTCAAAAAAAAAGACATAAATTGCTGACAGAATGCCCAAAATCCAGGAAAATGTGTAAATGACGGGACAACTGGCTTTAGGAAGGAGTATATAGCCCCTTTAAATCTTACATTACGAAGTTGTTACTGTCAGACATAGTAACCGGTGAAAGTAAATCCCCTTCCAACAATCTCACCAGCACAAAACCATGCATAGCATTCCAAGCCAAACAAAGCAGCAATACCTGCATCTTCAACCTTTATTTCTTGCCTGTTCTTCCAGAAATGCTTGGCATAATCGAGTTCCTTCCAGAAAGACTCATATCGACCAGGAATACTGCAAAATATTGAAGAGTCGAAACTTAAGGTATATGAAGCAATAGAAGCAACCAAAACTTAATTAGTTGGGATACATATATATAAAAGCACCGATGAAATGCTGCTAACAAGCATCAGCCATGAATCAGCAAATTTATCTATGCATCTATAGCAAACATTTGCTGCAATTCGATGTTTCATTAAGTGTCTATAGCAAACATTTGCTGCAATTCGATGTTTCATTAAGTGCTAAGTACTAATAAGTCACAGCTCCAAGATAAGTGTGTTTAAAAGGCGACTGTAATATAGAAAACAAATACGCCAAATTGCACTTTTTGGTTCCCCAAATTTCTCAGTTTGGCGAAAATGGTCTCCAAACTTAAATTTTGTCCTCCTAAAACTCAAATGCTGTGAATTTGGTTACAATATTTTTAAACTGCCCTTTAGGTTCCCAAAATCTTAGATTTTTTGCACGTTTAGTCACAAGATCATGGATGGATTCTGGAAAAATAGAGAACCAAAAGTGCAAAAATATCCATGATTTTGGGGGACCAAAAGTGAAATTTAAAAAATATAAGGATCAAATTCGCAATGTTTTAATTTTAGGAGGCTAAATTTTCCCTAAACAAAGTTGGGGGACCGTTTTAGCCAAATTGAAAAATTTGGGGAACAAAGAAGTGCAATTTTATCCAAAAAATTATTGAAATGAAATGAATATTTTATTTACCCAAGATTCATTGTTCATTGTACTTAAGTCTAGAACTGCTAAAAAACAGTTACGGTTTTGTGTATTTGATTAGTTTTGAAGCCTAGAAAGTCCAGCTTTGTAATTAGAGATTCAATTACTTATGGGTAATCCAAAAATCAGTGAAAAACAATAAATTTAGTTCTTCAAAACCTAAGAGTCCAATCAGTTCTAGGATCCACAAGGGTTTGTACATAGATTTTGTAGTTCTACATCAGTTCAGAGCACTATTCGGTAAAGGAATGTATTCATAATATATCTTAAAGGATTTCAACCGATAGAAATAGAATAACCAAAAATTGTATTGCTATATCTGGTTTAGAGTTCCAGATGAACTACAGAGAAAATTAGAGAGTGCCTTGCTCTCATATTCAATGAGTCAATCTCTAACTGACTAAACAACCTTCTCTTCTTGCTAATTATAATTCAGTTACACAAAGACATCACTAACTACTTACCGTTGCTGTTGCACACAGCTTTAACTATCTATCCCATTTTATTTCTCTATTATACCCTCCTATTCTCCTTTACATAGACTCTTTTGATCATTGGTCTGCTATCAATCTTCTGCTGTTTCTGTAAATATTAGGAACAGAATTCTGATCTTATCTGAGAGTACATGGTAAATCCTACTCCTACCCCACAAACCTTAATTACCAAAACTGGCCAAAGGTATGGTATCCTCACATATACCTTCCCATTAACAACCGACTCTAAACATATTCTCAGGCTGTATCATACTAAGTTACCAATACATCAATGCTAAGAAAGGATTTATGTTACCAAATAATTACCTCATCGGCTTTTTTGGTAACTAGGAAACACTAAAGATACTAATGTAATAGAAGAGCAAGACACTTCATAATAAGACTCTGGGTCTATGACTGTCTAATTGAACGTTAGAGCTTCCTCCCTTGTCAGCAAATGGAAAGGATAGACACTATGAAGCCCCGATACTCCAAAATAGGCCACGTACCCGTATCGGATACGTATCCGATACCGATGCGTGTCGGATACGTCCGGATACGTATCTTAGGAGTATCCTAGAATTTATATTTATTTTTAAATCAAAAAAGACCAGATACTTATCGGATACGTATCCTGGAAGTATCCTGAAATTTATATTTATATTTATTTGATATTTTTTGTATTACTATTTGTCTTTGAATTAGAATAGTCGTACTTTGAATTCTAATGCAATGTTTTTTATTTTAGGTATTATAGTAGTTTGTGGCTTATTTTAGGAATAATATATTTTAAAATGGATGGGGAAAGACATTTAACTATGGTTACTTATTTTGATCACAAATATCTTTTTTGTAAATGTGATTATATCTATTGAATCTATTGAATATTATGAGCAATTGTCAATTAGTAAAATGAAGTATCTTTAGTTATGATTTATATTTTTAAATTTTAATTTAATTTTTTATTGAAGTATCATGCCGTATCGTATCTTGATTTTCAAAATTTTCCCGTATCCACGTATCGTGTCGTATCGTGTCGTATCTCGTATCCGGGCTTCATATTAGACAGATATCAATGACTGGCGACATCCACATGTAATAAAGAATGTCAAAAACATTATTTGAAACCAAAAAATTATGGACAACAAAAGCATACATAATTAGAGAAATTTAGACACAAAAATCGTTGTAGAAAATATAACCTAGCAAGGCGGGTATAAAATAACTGCTTCGCCAGAAGGCTGCATTTCTCTACTGTGGGAGGCTCCTGAATATATTGCTTGTTCTGCTCCAACAACTGCTTATAGTAACCGGTTCCATGCTTGGCTACAAATTGGGATGCCTGACATGCTTTGGACTGCAAAGCCTGCAACTTTGACGCCATCAAATCTGCAAGATAAGCAGAACAAAATCTTAGACCAAAAGAAAAAGAAACTATCTGGGGAATGAACAACCATAATTATTATTTCAAACACCCAAATTTATTCTGCTCATTGATGATATAAAGAAAATTAATTGCAAAAGGCATAAACTTCAAGTGATATACAGAACAACGTGACCTATTGTTGCTACCTAATACCTTGTCATTTGATTATATCCTAAAATTAGGTGTAATTCGTTTAGCAGGTGTTGTTTTGCGAGGGAGCTATTCAAGAAATTTACTCAACCACGACAAAGTAATCAATCTAACTAAAGAAAGAAACTGTTATGCCAATTGAAATATATGTGTAATCTGGAAACAGTAATGGATTAAAAGAAATCCTCAAGCAATGGCAACTCTAGTTTCTCAGATAATTCGTTTAGCTATTCTATACATAATTTCAATGGAATATAGGGTTCTAGGTGCTAAGTCAAAACCCTAATTTTCAACCATTTTGCGGTATAGCAAGAAAAAAGTTTGGAGATAAAAGAAAAGCGAGTATTTCAGTTTAGGAGACGAACTTGAAGGGAGAGAATCGGATCGAAAAAAGGAGAGAAACAAGATCTGAAGAGGAAATGCAGAAAAGCAGAAGAGAAGAGTGATCGCGGATGAAAGAAAGAAGAAGGAAAATAACAGAAGAAAAAGAAGGAGTGGCGTTACCTTCGATTCTGTTCTCTCCACTGATGAACGAAAGAAAATTGTTGAGATTAGCTGTGCCGCCGCCGCCGCTACCCAGTGAGTGATGCTGCGTCGCTGCCGTTATATGCCACTCGCTGTTTTTGTGTCTCTCAACTCTTTTACCAAGTTTGTGTCAAAAAAAAAAACTCTTTTACCATGTTTTAACCTTAGTATGTTTTTTTTCCTGGTAAGAACTTTTAACCTTTTGTTTTAAGACAAAAAAAATTTTTGGGTAAACAGTAGCCGTAACTAATCTGTCGCTCATTGTAGGTACTTCGAGAGGCAGGACAACTGGCCCAGAATTTTAACGCTGCTTCCGTACCCAGAGTTTTAATTTATATATACAATATTGTGTATATAAATTAAATCATAATTAATACGTTTTCTTGTTTTTAACATATTTTTATAATATACTTGTATATCAAACAAAATTTGTGCCTTCTTTATGGTAAAAAAGGGTGGGTATATTTCTATCCCATTTTGGCTATCTATAGTGAGTGAAATAAATAATTTTAAAAGATAAAAATATCGTTAATTTTGATATATCTTATGAACTCAATTCAGTTCACATACGTCCAAAAATTAAACTCAGAGCGTGGGATTCAGCGGTTGGGGATGAACCTCCTTTAACCAAGGGTCGGGGGTTCGATCTCCGCATTGGGTACGGAGCAGCGTTAAAACTCTGGGCCAGCTGTCATGCCCCTTGAGGCACCTACAATGAGTGAGAAATTAGTCACTGCTGTCCATGCGGTGGATACCCGGGTTTACCCAAAAAAAATACGTCCAAAGATTAATTTAGTGGTACTCATGTAGGAATTAAAAATTAAAAACACAACGACAAAGAGACGTTTTATGTTCATAACATCCAAAGTTATATTGAAAGTTTAATTTGATAACATTATGGGCAACATATAAATATTAGGAACCATGTCAACATATGAGCCAAGTTCGTTTTGAAGCTAAACGAAAATTTTTTATCTATGTTTAGGGGTGCAAATCAAAAGATTTCAACTAAGCCCACACATTTAAGCTCATGCTTATGCATGTAGGCACGCTCCTTTCACAAGTTGTTTTATTAACACAAAATACAAGTTAGTATATAAAATTATTAGTGATTTTATGGGATAAGCAACGTGAAACTTCCACTTTTGAAATATCCTAAAGAAATACAATACCTAACTTCTATGGGAATAATATAATAATGACAAAAGTACCAAAGTTGACTATATACATTTATGAATAAAAGTATAATTAGGTGGGATGCTTGGTCTGTCGTATGCTTATGTTAGTTTCCTTAGTTTCTACCTCTCAAATAACTATATATCATTTCTAACTAATATATAGAAATTAATATATATGGATGTATAAGACTTTTCAAAGTGTTTTTTAATAAGCAAATATATTAAGGGGCGCATGAGGGGTGCACCAACCCCTTACACCTAGGGGCCTCATTAAAACCTTCGAGGGCCAAAACTCAATGAAAAAAAGACCCAGAGAGGGAAAAAGAGTACCCCCGACTACATTGTTCAATACAAAACGGTCGTTCGATAACAAAACGAAATTACAAAGAAAGTAGACATCCCATCGGACAATTATACCAATCCGACCACCCAGCCCCACAAGCTCTCCCTTGCGTAGCCTTGAACCAAGCCCAAGCGCAATCCTTTATACCCGAAATCAATCCCGGAATTGTAGCAGCCTCACCTTTAAAAATTACCTTATTTCTTGTCAACCAAATATTCCAAATTACCGTCAGCCATATAAGATGTTTAACTCGCTTTTGTTTCTTCCCTTTAATCAGCTTCCCGAATGCCATAAAATGAGCCTGAATATCCTCCTCTTCCACAAAAGGAACGCCCAGCCAACCACATACATGCTGCCATATCGTTTTTGCGACTCTGCAATTCAGAAAAATATGTTTAACAGTCTTATCTTCGTTTAAGCATATCACACAACATTTATCAGCATCGTCCCTCAACACTCCTCTGCGAATCAGCGCATCTCTCGTAGCTATTTTGTTGATCAACACACGCCAAGCAAAGATAAGCTTCTTGGAAGGAGCATTGTTCGTCCATAATTTCAGCCACATAGCGCGCTGCAGATCAGCAACAACGGCCCCTCCACCAGCAAAAAAATCACACAACCACGCATAACAACGCTTCACTGTAAAGCCTTTGGCAGCGTCAACTAACCAGGACCAGCGATCATCTGCTGTCGCGTCTGGTGTAACCAAGAGCAGCATTTGCTGCAGATACTCAAAATTCTGTTCTTCATTTGGCAGCAATTCCGTGACCCAATCCCATTTCCATTGCCATACGCCCCCTGACCACGAGCCCATCTCTTCGATCACGGCATCATTGATGTTACAGGAGCTGTAAATTGTTAGAAATAACTCAGCAAAACTATCCCTCCCCAGCCACCTATATATCATTCAAAAATTGTACCATATTTCCTCTTATTTAATTTTAGCTATATCATCAAACCATCCGTCAACCAAATTTGTCCGTCCCCCAATAGGTATAAGTCCCTCCACCAAATAGAAGTTTTCCCCCATTCTCTCCCAAATTCGTGTGCACTAGGCCACCTACCTTTCAACCCGTATCGCGCACCCAAAATGTCTTTCCATAGAGAGTTTCCTTCTTCCACCAATATTCTCCATCTCCATTTTATTAGAAGAGCAAGATTAAATGCTTCTAGATTTTTAATACCGAGTCCGCCTTTTTCTTTTGGTGTACAAATGGTATCCCAACTCACCCACGCCATCTTTTTATTCTCCCCATCACCTCCCCACAAGAATCTTCTTTGAAGCTTTACAATATATTCGATCACCCTTTTTGGAGCTTTGTAAAATGAAAAAAGATAAAGCAGAAGTGAAGCTAAAACTGAGTTTATAAGTGTTACCCGCCCACCAATGGATAATTGTCTACTTTTCCAACTATTGAGTCTTGCTTTAATAGAATCAATGACCGGTTGCCAAGTGCTCAACAACCTTGGGTTTGCTCCAACCGGCACACCAAGAAACTTGAAGGAAGTTGACCCCAGTACTCTACACGAAAGGAATTGAGAAATCCCCTCCAATATCATCTGCTCCATATTTATGCCAACCACATTACTCTTAGCAAAATTTACTTTCAATCCCGACACTAGTTCGAATGTTCTGAGGATTGCTTTCAAGCACCACACACTGTTTTCTCCTCCATCACAAAAGAATATGGTATCATCCGCAAATTGTAGCAACTCAACCGCGAGAGTATCATTTACTTTAAACCCGTTTAAATTGTTGGACTCTACCCCCTTCCTCACGAGACCAGCTAGGCCTTCAGCTGCAATTAGGAATAAGAATGGAGCTAATGGATCACCCTGTTTTAGCCCTTTTTGTGCCACAAATTCATCTGTTGGGCTGCCGTTGACTAGAACCGAAATGGAATTTGACGAATAACATGCACGCATCAACACCTCCATCTTTCACTAAAACCCAACCTCCCCAACATATAATCCAAATACGACCAACTCGCGGAGTCATAGGCCTTTTCAAAATCCGCTTTCAGGACCACACACTTTCGTTTTTTCCTCTTTGCCATGTCCATAATTTCATTTACAACGACCACCCCATCTAGAATATTTCTCCCGGCTATGAATGCATTTTGCCCATTTGAAATCACACCGTTGATCACCTTTTTTAATTTCCCCGCAAGAGCCTTGGCAAGCATCTTATACAGTGATCCAATGAGAGAGATCGGTATATACTCCCCTAGCCCTTGCGGGTTACTAGTCTTGGGAATAATGCAAGGAAGGACGCACTTATCGCCTTAGGCAGTTTCGCTAGCCTATGGAACTCATTGAAGAATTTCGATCTCCGAAGAAAGAATGTCCCAACAACTCTTGATGAAATTGAAGTTAAACCCATCCGGGTCCAGGTTCTTATTACCATCACACTCCCATATGACTTCCTTTACCTCAAGTAGCAATTCGTTTTCCCATTCCTTTACCTCTTTAGTATTGACAATCGGGTTGGAGGATGAAGAGAGAAAAGTACGTTATGATTTTAAAAACACATAAAAATGGGGAAAAAAGGAAGTAGAGTGTTGCGATTATGAACCCACGTTTCTAATGTCTCACACTAGACTTGTCACTTAGATGTCTCTTATGGAAAACAAGATTTTTTAAAGTAAAATTATTTGTAAACTGTCGACATGTAAATATCTATATATATATATATATATATATATATATATATATATATATATATGTATATATATATATAACTTTATGAATTTATAAGATTGTCCTATATTATTATTATTCTATAAATGAATGAATTGATCAGCCTCAGCTTAAAGCTTGATGGTGAGATTAATAATAATAATCATCCAGCTTTATAAGTCAATGTAGCTAGCCTGGTCGTGGCATTGATTGGCTGGGTATAGTGGGGACCAATATTTATCATATTTTTTTTCTTTTAAAATTTAAACAGTTTATCAAAATAAGCTCATCGACATGTCACTCTTCCAAACATTATGACATGTACATATACCATCAAATAAGTAGGGGGTGTTGTGGGTTGATTTGGATCGGATTTGACTAAATTTGTTGCCCGAACCAATGATAATTATTCGGGTTGGTTTGGGTTGGTTCGGATTTTATATTTTTTCTTCCAGAATCCGAACCAAATCGAACCGATATTGGACGGGTTGGTTTGGATTGGGCTCACGGGTCATTCACTAAAATATTAATTTTCTAAAAGATAAAAAACAACATTTTTTTATCATATTCCAACACTTTAAATAGCTAAAAAAATTGAAAATCACAAGAAATCAAACTCAAATCCACTAATAATCTTCCCCTTCATAGTATTAAAATTTTATAACTTAATCATAAATCATTAAGGTAAAAATTCTAAGCAAATAAAATCGTGTACATCTAAAATTACAAAATTGTTATGACGTAATATGGGTTGGTTCGGGTTCGCGGATTTGATTTTTAATATCTGTTGCCCGATCCAAACAACTACGGGTTGGTTTGGATTTGTTCGATTTTGACCCGAAAACGAGAAATATCCGAACCAAACATATCGGTTTGAATTGGATTGTGGGTTGGTTTGGATTTGCCCAAACCACTGAACACCCCTCCAAATAAGTCAAAATAAATTGTAGGCCAATCCAAATAAGTCTTTATTACATTTAATTTTAGTAACTTTAGCTTCACTTCAATAATACATTACAAAAGGTGTTTCCAAAGGAACTTGCTTAATCAAAGCAAAGCAAGCAAACAAGAACTAAGACACCTCATGTAAAACTACTTTACACTATATACTCTGTCCTCAAGTTATAGCATTACTCTTTCAGAAAGAACCATTTGAAAGAAAAAAAAAACAATAGTACTAATAATAGTAATAAAACTACATATATATTAAATTATAGCCTCACTCTTTCTTTGATCACATTCTTTTTGTCCTCATTCGTTCCATGAAGTTACGTATTCTTTCCAATGCTACTTCCAATGTCTGTTCACTGATATTAGCAAAACACACTCTAAACCAACCTGGTTCAGAACAATGACAAGAAGACCCTGGAGAGATATTAATCTTCACTTCATTCACAATAATATTCCAAGTTTCCAATTCACTTTCCTTAGTATTTGGTTTCACTAACAAAGGACTTAAATTCATCCAACAAAACAATCCAGCATTTCCTTCCAAACATTCGATTCCAACACTTCTCAAACCTTCAATAATCTTTTCATATCTTTTCTTAAGTCTCTCTCTATTAACCTTAATATAGTTTTCTGTGAACTTTTTATCTGATAACATAGTTGCTAATAAGTGCTGTGTTTGAGATGATATTAATGTGAAACTTGACATTCTTCTAGCTGTTGTAACAACCTTATCATTGTATGAGTAAATTGTTCCAACTCTGAAACCAGGAAGACCAAGATCTTTGGAGAGACTGTAAACAATGTGAACTCTTTCTGAGTTTTTGTATTGTTGAGTTTCAAGGATTTCTGCTATGCTTATAAACTCTGAGGAAGTGAAAACTGAACCTGAGTAGATTTCATCTGAGATGAGATGAATGTTTTTGCTTGTCACAAAGTCCAAAATACCCTCTAGAATTGAACGTTGAATTGTTGCACCTAAAGGGTTTGAAGGGTTTGTGATTAGTACTCCACTTACTTTCATGTTCATTGATTCTGCTTCTTTATATGCAGATTCTAAAGCTTGAGGAGTCACTTGAAAATTGTTTGAGCTGTCACAGTGTATTGGTACTATGTTTACTCCAGTTCTCCACCTTAAATCTCTATCAAACCTATTATAAAAAAAATATATATATATATACACATTAATCATCATTGTTTAAGCAAGAAATTATATGCTTCAAAACAAACAAAAAACCTAAAAGCGATGTTTAAATCACGGTCAAAATAATAATAATAGTCAGGTCGCTGTCTTTTTCTTTAGTGTGACAAATGCCACTTGAAACTGTTAGGTCGCTATACTTGATATTATATACAGAGAATCTTACTAGGATTCTCTGAATTCAAAGTTTTCTGTTAGACAAAATTGAAGGATATCTAAGTTTTATTTTAGACTAAATATATGTGAATGTAGCTGAATGTTAATGTTAATGCTAATGCTAATGATGTAACATCAATTGTAATCACATTACGATCACATCCACATTAAAAATCAACGTCATTGTCTAGATTGCAATTTGAGGACTTTTTTTAAAAACCTTTTGACTAATTAGGCAAGTTTATGATTATAATATAAAGTGGTTGATTTAATTCTTACCCTGGATAGTAAGGAGTTGGAACAAGCAAAGCATCTCCTCGATTTGCAAGAATGAAAGTTAAAAGCTCATTAGCAGCAGTTGCACCTGCAGTTAGAACAATTCTTTCTGGATCAAATTTTGCTTTTCCACCTCTTATTTGTTCCATAAAGCCTTGCCATTGCTGTTCTAAATGATTTAAGTCCATGATAGTCTTGAAATAAAGCATTCTCTTTAAAACCAGGTGCTCCTTTTCCCCATGTAGAAGCCTCTGAGTGTTCTTCCAAATACTTCTCCAGCAAATCAAATGAAACCTGAAAGACATAATATAATTAAAATCAGATTAATTATTTGTTCATTAATAAGCTGGATTATATATTATATTTATTTTTATGTATTTATAGACTTACTTGATTCTCTGCTAATCCCATTTGTATAACTCCAGAGGAGTTAGTTAATTCATCATAAGGATTTTCATCATAGGCTTTCCATCCAGCAAAATAAGGTGAGTCTTCTCCATGAGTTTCTGAAACTGCGATTTTTGAAAGCTGCACACATTGTTGTTCTATCTCAATACCCATAATTAAGTAGTGAACTTTGTCTAGTCAAAGAAAATGGAAAAGAAATATTGCAATTATGCAGAGGTTTTTAATTATAGAAAGTAGAAAGCTAATTCTGTTAGTAAGAGAAAGAAAGATATTGAAGAGAGAAACTAGGTGGAGATATGTTGATTGAGTTTGTCAAAATCATGGTCTATATATAGACTTTGAGCATATACCATGACATAAAATAAAAATACCAATTATTATTATATTGATAATTTGAGTTTCACCTTGTTGGTATCTACATATATAGATTTATATGACGTAACTTCCTGCCAGATCATGCAAAAGAAATATATGGTTGTTGTTTGGGGTTAATATTTATTGCATATTATATTGCTATGTCTGTTCAATGGAACTATGTTTCCTTTCTTGGGAATACAGAATATGTATGAATGAATATTCTAGAATTAAGAGAAGAATGAGAATAATGTAGGCTAAAATCAAGTTCTTACTTTGTTGGTGACTAATCTACGATAGAGAATATAACTGGTCATGTGTACCCGTGTGGTTCTTTGCTTTTAAAAGAATTTTTGGCACATTTAAAACTCGAACTTGAGAGGTGATTCGAATCCAATTACCATTCGAACCGGGTCGGTATCAATGCCTAAATTAGTAAGGAGAAAATAATATTTTTCTTTTCAATCACTAAAAAATCACATTGTCAATTGACAATAGCTTTTATAGCTTGTCCAGCTTATTCCTTTTTGCGAACAGTTCGTCTCATATTAAAATATCAACGTAATTGTGATTTAAACAGAGTAATTGTAATGAATCTACATGGAAACAGTCAAAATCTTAAGAGGATAAACATAGGCTATCTTCGGTAGAAAGTAGCGAACAGCGGATAGCAACTAATGTGTTTGGTAATATTAGTGATTAAACTAACTAATAAATGTAAAATGACATGAAAGTTACGAATTTAAAATTGTTTAACTTATTTTAATGAGGATAGAGAAATAATTTGAGAAAAATAATGAAGGTAAAAGTGGCAAAAAAAAAGTGAGACGTTATATGCTATAAGTAGTACTTGAAAAAATGCTAAACGCTATCCAAAAACTGTTAAACACTAGTGCTTACCAAACACGTCCATTTGTTAAATCCGCTATCCGCTAGCAGATGAGACTCGTCCAAATAGAGCCATAGAGTCATCTTAAAAAAGAAAGAAAGAAAAAAAAAGTAACATCGATGGCTTATAACTAATAAAATGGACACTACAACAAAAATGACCTATCCCAAAGACTTTTTACTGAAAGTAAAAAAATTGTGGATAAAAGTATTGGACTGTAGGTAAAATATATAGTGACAGTTAAAAAAATTGAGTAAAGGTATTAGGTAGTAGGTAAAACTTTTACCTTCGGATAAATTGTGTTGATATACGTTATACATAATGTACAAAATAGGTAAATATCAAATCTACTTTTACCTACCTAGAGATAGTCAAATTTTTTAGTGTGAGTTATTATCTTATTTATTGTTCAACGTTTATGTTTTGAAGGTTTTGCATCAAATTGATTTTGGGTTCATGATTTTAATTTAATACTATTAAAAGAAAGGTTTTTCTTGACAATACTATTCAAAGAAAGCTTACTCTTTTTAACCAAAAGTGCTCGGATGAGATCGGTGTGGGTCACTTCCAACTTAACCAAAATCCTGAGTTCGAAACGAGCCTTAGGAATGCAATAGTTATGATCGATACGTATAAAACAAAATAAGGTTGTTGACTCATGGTCATATGTATACCGTTGCTCAGTTTTACAGTCGTAAGCGAGTGTTTGTGTGTTTTTTAGTTAATTTCATGGGGAAATAGCTTAGATTGCAATTGATGTTATTAGGATTGATTTGTAAGTTGTTACCCTCTTTTCAAATGGTTGTAATAAGAGAAAACCTTCAATTTGATGTTTCGTTGGCTAGCGAACCAGACAGCTTGCCTAGCATCGCAGCAGAAAAAAGAAGAAAAGCTTCTGGTCCCTATCGCCTCGCGATCAAGGCAAAAATCTGTCAATCGCGTCGCGATGGACTGCAGATTTCAGTATTTAAGCCCAAAAATCAGAAAATTAGGGCACTTTTGGTCTTGGTTGCGAAAAGGGGGTTTAGAGCTGCGAAAAAGGAGAAGAATTGGAGCTTCTCTACACTTGGGAACAAGGAATTGAAGGATCCAATGTATTCATCTTTGTGTAACTTCTCTTTTACCTTTTCTTTCAATCCTTTGAACATGAGTAGCTAAATTTCTTATGGTTAGGAGGAGATGAATCTCTCTAAAACTATCATGTGATTCCATTGTTATGATCAATACAATTTAGTTATCCTTTTAAATTTGCCTTTACCTCTGTTCTTATTGCTTTACAATAATTATTGTTGTTGTAATGAATTAGGGTTTACTTTCACCATTGGGAGATGAGTTATGTTTTCCGGATATTGGGGTTTTAGGTCATGAGTGTGATGATTATAGGAATATGACATTACTATCCTGAGTTACGTTAATTCTCTACGTTTAATGCTTTGTTTAGTGGCGATACACTTAAGGAATTAGAGTTTCTCATTAGATAAAAAGGGTTTTGAGGCAATGGATTGTCCTTAATCTGTAATAGTTGAATTGAATCTTTTATTTGGGTAATTAAATTGGAATTGATTGATGGTATAGTGCATGATAGTGTAGGGGAGAGGATTCGATTCCTAACCACTTTTACTCTCGTATTTTACTCTCACATTTAATCTTTTTCGGTTACTATCTATCACTCCTTATTTTAAACATTTTAGTAATTAATTAATTAAATTGATAATTAATCGCAATCCTTGAGTTCGACACTCGGTCTTACCGTTTTAATATTACTTGCAACGATTCGGTACACTTGCTGAAAAGTTAACAAGTTTTTGGCGCTGTTGCCGGAGATTGCCAATTTTTTATCAGTTTAATCTTTAATTACTAGATTGAATTTTATTTTTCAGTTATTATTTTTATCTCTTTATTAGTACCACTCCCTTGATTCTATGAAAGCCAAGTGAAATCTCTGTAAGTTATGGAGTCCACATCTGCAGTCACTTCGTTGTGATTTTTGTGGAGAACCACATTTAAATGGCAATTGTGTGACATACACTTATTGTGATATTTGTGGAAAGGATCTTGTGTATTGTAATTGTGAGCCAGAGTGGACAACTGTTGTGGGATATTTTCACTCGTTAGCAAATATAAACCTTCTTGAGCTAAGTATTGACCAACCACACTGCTTGCGTTGTGATTTTTTTTGGGGGGGGGGGGGGGTTATCTGAATGGAAATGGTAAGGAGTTTTATTTTACTTTAGATGTAGAACGAGAAGAACATGCCTCAACAAAAGAAGAATCATGGGAGAATAAGAAAGATGAGGATGGAAAAAGGATTGAACGTGAGGATCATATAGTTTGGAGGGAAGTTCAAGTGTGAAAATCCAAAAGAAATTACCCAACAAATCATTTTCCCTACTCATCTTTCGAGCGGCAAGGAAGATAGAAGTGAAGAGCTTGATCGATATTTAGACTCCTTCTATGCCTTGTTCGTCATCCTCCACTTTGAGAAGGTGTGGAAGCATCTGCAATTATACTTCGAGTTCATGAAGTTCTTGCCCCATAAACGAAAGGAGAAGGATGATGTGTTCTTTGTATCATATATTCCACCTTGATAGTGGAATTGCATCGTCAAGCTAGTGACGGTAAATAAGCGCTTCTGGGAGGCAACCCATGGTAGAGGTAACGAGTTTTGAATTTAATTTATCGTTTTGTCTTTGTAAATATAAAAACTTAACACATAATTAGAGAGAAAAGAAGACAACACAATTAGAAAGTGAAATACGTAGGTATCATGCAGAGTTTGATTTAAAACCACAAAAAAATTGAAGCACGTATATAATGTTGGTTCGAAAAGTAGATGTGCAACTATACACAATCGCAACAAGTAATATATTGATAAATAAAGATCGTTCCCACGGAGATTGTTGAGTTTACTTCTATATTTAAGTTAGTAGTTAAGCTAGTGAGAAAACAAATAAAAATAACAAGTTTTGAAGTGTGAACATAATAAGTTGTTATGAAAACAGTAAGAAATTCAAGAAGTTATAAAGTGAGTTGGATAGCTCATTTGTTATGTAAATTCCCAAGAGTAGAGTGTTATAATATTAAACGCGGTAGCGTTAAGCGCTGTAGCATATGGAACCGTGCCTTTCAGTCACTATCGCCAGAGTTTTGTTACAAGACTCCTATGTCTAGGCTCTAAATAAGTTCACCCATGTATAATGAAGAACTTACAGCTTTTTACCTTATGAACTATTACTCCTCTATGTCTAGGGTTAAGCACAAGCCATTTAAATGTCTTTAAATGACCTTTCATTCATATCAATCCTTGAAGTCTCTTCGTAAACCATGTCTGTACCTACGAAGCCCCTTATTTTAGTTGATCAATCCCAAAACAAGTTTGAAAGCATTATAACACAAGGAATGAAACACAAACATCATAATATTATATAAACACTACTCATGGTTCATTACAAACTAAGAACAATCCAACTACAAGTGTTTAGCTCATGATGAGCATCATCAACACAATATAAACTGAAAAGTTCATATTACCGTAGGTGAGCAAGAGAAGAATGGTTACAAAAGATGCACTCCAAGAATCTCAAGTCATACACGATGGATGATGCTATGGCGTGAGCAAACCGTAGGTGTGATAATAAACTAAACTAAAAATAAAAGCTTCAAGAGTAGAGGATTAATGGAGGAATACTAGGTGCCAAGTAGTTTTTCTCCAAGTAACTCTCCTTATTTCGAAAATCCTCTTGTGAGGAAGAAGAAGTGAGATAGATATTATCCACATCTCATAAAGTGGCTTTACAAAAAGGGCAATGATGAAACTCATCACCAACTATCACTTAAGCTTCAATTAGAATACACCAAGTGTCATTTTGAACCCACTTGGAGGCTTCCATGTCAGGCTGAGCAGAAGAGGATTAGCATGATAACTCATCAAGCAGCAAGTGGCTTCATAAATATCCAAGTGGCCAACCGTCCCATAGCGTTGTAGCGCTTACCGCTGCAGCACTCAAGCAAAACATCAATATATTCACAAAGGCACCAAATGTGTCAAATGATAACAAATTATCTCCTAACCCTTCTTTTACACTTCTTAACACATATTACATATTTAACCACATAATTACTTAAGAACTCACATTAACTTAAGTCTAAAGAATATAAATAACTCATATAAATATGAGTTATTACACCCCCAAACTTAAATCATTGCTTGTCCTCAAGTAATGACACTTGATAAAGATAACAACTTAATAAAAACAGAATAACAACTGAATATCAAGACCAAACTAGTTGCACCTTTAAATCAAACAGATTTCAAAAATCTCTCTCATTAGGCCAAACTTTCAGATTCACATCCAACACTCACACACGCCATTGCTTTTCACAACTTATAGAGTTATTACTGCTCAATTGTGAGTGTGTGACTACTAGGCTTAGTTTAGCTCCTAGCTAGTTTCAACATTTCTCCTAGCCTTGGAAAGAGTGGCCTTCTTTTGGTTTAGCCAAAGAATTTTTTCAAAAAGGAGAGTGGACTAACAACTTCACATAAGACTTGAGGGGCTTCAAAGCACAACAAAGGGCTTGATTAGGCATTTCAGATCTTTGGCCAGTGCACTAACTATTGATTTGGTGATTTCTCAGCGCTATAGCGTTAGATGCTATAGCACTGGTTACTTGATGAACAGATTCAGCTGCAATGCCCTCATTACTGAACTCCTTATTTGCATTTCTATCTTTTTTTATTTTTTTTTCTTTTCTTTTCTTTTTCTTCTTTTTTTTTATATGCATTTTTGGAACAGTTCAGGATTTGTTTCAGGCAATTGCAGCTTTTTACATGACCATTTGTACACTTTGGGTCCGATTGCACTGACCATCCTATAATCTTCATCCCTAGCCTTAATATAACCGATGCACCCCCAAACTTAGCTTCAAATGCTACTCTCAAGTTTTAGTAAAAACCTGACTAAACCTTATCATTCCTAGCTAACTAGGTTCCTTGCTAAGCCTAGAGTTTGAGTGTAGAAGCAGTAATAAAACCAGTCATTGTTCAAACAAGACTACTCTACTCAAAACAAATAATCATCATTAAATTTAGCCCAACAAGTACAACTTCTATTACTGAAAAATTTAAAAATTGCAAATAATCATGCCTTTTATTCAAACAAAACATAACATTGACATTTATAAGGTCCTCCCCCCCAACTTAAGACCTAGCAGTGTCCCCACTGCTCATGCATGCTAAAGGGAGAGTCCTATGACTAAAACTCAACAGAATTAAAAAGAACAGAAATAAACCTCTAAACATGATGTTAGATGCAAGAACAGACGCTATAGCACCTAACAGGTTTATTGAAAACAGGCAAACAACATTTTTTTTTCATAGAAGGGTTAGAGTACTTGTTTGCTAACCCAGATTGAGCCTTTTGCTTGCTCTGGTGGGCACTGTGGCGGCTCTGCTACAGGATTTTTTTCTTTCCTGCCGCTACAACGCTAGGCGCTGTAGCCTCATTCTGGGGATCCTCTGCTTCCTTGTAAGCTTTCATCTCAGCCAGCTTTTCTGCTGCTTCCCTCTCTACAGAAAGATCAAGAGTATTCTCTTCAGATGCAGGTTTGTGCGGGGACTGGGCTTTAGGCGCTGTAGCATCAGCCGCTACAACGCTAACTGGCACTTCTTCTTGTGGAGGGTCATCTGCCAACTTGGTCCCAGGGTTTCTCCTTTGGTGGCTTCTTTTCTCACTTCACAAAATTCACTCTTGCACAAAAGAAAAATTAAAAACACAAAATTGTTAGTTTAAGAACCTTGGGTTGCCTCCCAGTAGCGCTTAGTTTAAGAGTCCTTAGCTAGATTTGACATTCAAAACCCTTGTTAGGGTGGATAATAGGACAAGAAGAAAATACCATCCTTTCGCTTTCTCTTTTTGGTCAGAAATCCCATGTATTTGGTATAGGGAAGCAAGTGTTCCCATGCCCCAACCAATAAGCATTTGGGATAGGAATTCCCCATCTCTTGAAAAAATTGAAGCTCATTTTTCGGAGGGCTATTTTCTTCAATTACCAAGGGTTGAGTCTCAATTGTCACATGACTCTTTTCATACTTCAACCTTGGTTTCTCTTCCTTGCCACTATTTTTGAATTTTTCTTTTTCTACAACTACACAATTTTTTTTGTTTTTCTTCCACTATTTTCCAAATGACCACATTCAAGTTCACACTCTACACTCTCTTTTTCTTCCTCTTGCTCAACCAACTCAGTAGATTCAATGGATTGAGCAAAAGTTTCTTTAAAATCAGAGTTGCCCAAATGATAACATTCATCTTCAAACTCTACACTTTTTTCTTTCTTTTGCTCAGCCACCTCTTCAATACAACTCTATTCTTTTAGATGCTCCATTATAGTATTAAAGTGAGCCTCTATATTCTTACACGAAGCTTCAAAGTTGTCACGCTCCACCTTCATATATCAATGGAATGAGCTAAGAGTTCTTTCAAATTATCTTCCTTTTGCTCAACCACCTCTTCAATAAAACTCTCTTCCACATTCTTGCATGACACTTGAGAGTTGCCTCTATCCACTTTGATATCCTCAAGGAATTGAGCTAAGAGTTCTTTTAAATCATAGTTGTCCTCATGTAATCCTTTAGTTTGAGCATGAGAATATGAATCTTGCTCACACACAACATTTTCCATGCCATAATCCATATTTTGGGTTGTCATGGGCATGAAATTTGTTTCATAACAGCCCCTTTCATGTTCATCCCCATGGAAGTCATAGTTGAAACAATGTTGTTAAGCATTCAATTCTTGCATAAAGGAAAAACTCCAATGGTCCATGGCATAAAGTGGAAATTTATATTTTTTTTTCAAACACTAAACACAAATAACAACAAAGAGAAACACACTACAAACACAAAACACAATACAACTTAGAAAAAAAATTGTTGAAAAACAGAACAAACCAATAAAAGAATCTAAACCAACTAAACTTACTAACTAAACAATAGAAATTAACTTTCACAATCCCCGACAACGGCGCCAAAAACTTGTTGGTGCGAAAAGTAGATGTGCAAGTATACACAATCGCAACAAGTAATATATTGATAAGTAAAGATCGTTCCCACGGAGATTGTTGAGTTTACTTCTATGTTTAAGTTAGTAGTTAAGCTAGTGAGAAAACAAATAAAAATAACAAGTTTTGAAGTGTGAACATAATAAGTTGTTATGAAAACAGTAAGAAATTCAAGAAGTTATAAAGTGAGTTGGATAGCTCATTTGTTATGTAAATTCCCAAGAGTAGAGTGTTATAATATTAAACGCTGTAGCGTTAAGCGCTGTAGAGTATGGAAGCGTGCCTTTCAGTCACTGTCGCCAGGATTTTGTTACAAGACTCCTATGTCTAGACTCTAAATAAGTTCGCCCCTGTATAATGAAGAACTTACAGCTTCCTTATGAACTATTACTCCCCTATGTCTAGGGTTAAGCACAAGCCATTTAAATGTCTTTAAATGACCTTTCATTCATATCAATCCTTGAAGTCTCTTCGTAAACCATGTCTGTACCTACGAAGCCCCTTATTTTAGGTGATCAATCCCAAAACAAGTTTGAAAGCATTATAACACAAGGAATGAAACGCAAACATCATAATATTATATAAACACTACTCAAGGTTCATTACAAACTAAGAACAATCCAACTACAAGTGTTTAGCTCATGATGAGCATCATCAACACATTATAAACTAAAAAGTTCATATTACCGTAGGTGAGCATGAGAAGAATGGTTACAAAAGATGCACTCCAAGAATCCCAAGTCATACACGATGGATGATGCTATGGCGTGAGCAAACCGTAGGTGTGATAATTAAACTAAACTAAAAATAAAAGCTTCAAGAGTGGAGGATTAATGGAGGAATACTAGGTGTCAAGTAGTTTTTCTCCAAGTAACTCTCCTTATTTCGAAAATCCTCTTGTGAGGAAGAAGAAGTGAGATAGATATTATCCACATCTCATAAAGTGGCTTTACAAAAAGGGCAATGATGAAACTCATCACCAACTATCACTTAAGCTTCAATTAGAATACGCCAAGTGTCATTTTGAACCCACTTGGAGGCTTCCATGTCAGGCTGAGCAGAAGAGGATTAGCATGATGACTCATCAAGCAGCAAGTGGCTTCATAAATATCCAAGTGGCCAACCGTCCCATAGCGTTGTAGCGCTTACCGCTGCATAGCGTCTACCGCTGCAGCGCTCAAGCAAAACATCAATATATTCACAAAGGCACCAAATGTGTCAAATGATAACAAATTATCTCCTAACCCTTCTTTTACACTTCTTAACACATATTTACGTATTTAACCACATAATTACTTAAGAACTCACATTAACTTAAGTCTAAAGAATATAAATAACTCATAAATATGAGTTATGATCATATACAAAGTTGAAATTATTATTGAGGAACGAAGTTCGCATATTTGAATAATTAGATTCATTTCCGAATGCTAAAATACCCCAAAAATCACGGGTTTAGCATCGCACTTTACGTATTTTCAAACTGGTTATTTAAGAATGAGCTTTGCCTATCTAAACATCTAAAATTTTTCTGGACTCTAAAGTACTCCAAAACACACTGCTTAGCATGACACTTTACGTATTTTGTAACGAAATTTTTTATTTTTTATCAAATAGGTTTTTGAGAAACGAACTTCGCGTATTTGAACATTTAAAAAAAATCTAGACCCTAAAGTACCCCAAAATCCATTGTTTAGTTTCGGACTTTGCATAATATGTCACAAACTTATTATTTTTTTGACCAAACCGATTACTGAGGAAGGAACTTCGGGTATTTGAACAGTTAAAAATTTTTCTGAATCCTAAATTACCTCAAAACACACTGTTTAACATCTAACTGGTTATTGAGAAACGAAAGTTGCGTATTTGAACATCTAACATTTTTCCTGGACTCTAAAGTATCCAAAACCGATTATTAAGGAACGAACTTAGCATATTTTAACCTCTAAATTTATTTTCCAAACTTTAAAGTAATATTATTTTAAAAGTGAAGAACATTAAAAATATGAAAAAAAAACAAAAAAGAACATTAAAATAGGAAGAAAAGAAAGAGTGGCATTTGGAGTAAATAAGCTTGAAGTTGGGGCATAAAAAGTTGCTGCATTTTGGCGCCACCAAATGACAAGCCGCTTATAAGATATAGATTCATATTTTTTTGCCACTACAAAATATATTTTTAAAAATAAATGTAGAAAGGTATAAGTGATAACAAAAAAAAATAACTAATTAATTATACTCATTTTATCTCTTTATCTTTTTAACTTTTACATACTTTCTAATACTAAACACAAATTTTTTTGAACGAGAGTTTCTTTGGGTCAATCTCAATATCAAGAAGATTTTAATGAAATATAATTACTTTTTTTTGTTAAATGAAATATAACTAGTTTGATAGTAAACGAGTATGTACACCTTATGATCTTAGTGTCAAATTGTTCAAGGATGTTGGTAGCACTGTTAATCAATCTAAGTATGTGAGCATAGTCTTTTGGTATGCTGCTTGCACTAGGCATGATATGACTTATAATGTAGGGTTACTAATTAGGTTTACTAGTCATCCTAGTACGTAATGAGCACGAGTGTGTTATTGAGAGGATCGCGAGGTACCTTAAAAGGACCGTGAACTTAGGATCACTATCAAAAGGTGTGAATAAGGAAATAAGGAAGTTTGTAAATAGTAGATTTATTTATATATGTTTTCGGCCCAGACTCGTTAGGTTTTCACATAGAATAGCCTATTTAAACTCTTTAGTGTTTGTACTCAAGGACGATCGAGATACAATCAATAAAACGGAACTACAGCTGCTTTGCAGTTGCAAACGTAGGCAAAGTTTGGCCGAACTGCGTGATCAATATCGTGTCTCCTGTTATGACATGGTATCAGTAGGGTTTCGATCATACCTGTGATTTCGTTACGGTTTCGTTCATACTCCTAATTTCGTTCGGAACCGTGACTCCGTCAGCGACACCTCCTTTGGTCGCTCTTGCCTTGGCCTTCATCGTTTCTCTTGGTTTTTTTTGATCGTGGCTATCTTCAACGTTGGTTCTTGCTTGGTCTCGATAGTGATTACCCATCTGGTGTGCTTCGCTTCTGCTAACCGTACCTGATTCTTCTTGGTTGTCAGTTCTTGGTCGCACCTGAGTGTGGTGCTTTTGCGATTTCGGTGGGTCTCTGAGATCGCATTCCCTGGTTCGCTGTTCGCATCTCTCATCGCGATTTCTCTCCTGGGTGCTTCGTTTCTGATAGCGAGTGGCTCTTATTGGTTCATGGTTTCCGCTTGTGCGCCCTGTTGCTACTTGCTTCCTGTTAGTTCTCCTGCTTCAGCGTCAATTCGCAAGTTGTTGTTTGTAAGGTCAGTTGGGATTTCGTGAGACCTACTCTTCTCGTTTACGTTTTCTGTTCGTTACTTCTATTGATTCGCTATTGTTCAAAACTTATCTTGCTTGTTGGCTTCAATAAGAGTGGTATTATGAAATTGGCTTGGCACTGTGATATCTTTGTGTGCTTCTCTGTGGTTTGCTTCTCTACGTGTTGGTTGTTGATTTTGTAAGTGTTGTTCTCATTATCAATTTTTTTAGTAATTTTTCAATGGCTTCGGAGAAAGAAAGGGATAATTTTTGTGTTCGTTTTACCGGTAAGAATTATGCTACTTGGGGACTTCAATTCAAGATGTATGTCAAAGGCAAAAGATTATGGAATCACCTTGATGGGGTTTCTAAGGTGCCGGAAGATAAAATTGCCTTAGACGCGTGAGAAGTCAAAGATGCTCAGATTATTTCTTGGATCATCAGTACTATTGATCCTCAGATGATCAATAATTTGCGATCATTTTCAACTGCTCAATAAATGTGGAATTATTTACACCGTATTGTTATACCCTAATTTTGTCCGGCTGTTTTTTTTAATAAAGGAAAACAATATCGAATTTTTTGGTGTTGTAGAGATCCTTTTTTTTAATCATTATTTTCTTCTTTGTTTTTTCATGAAAATCCCAAAAATATGTTTTGTTGTGCACACGTGTCACTCGTCGTCATGTACGCATGTTTATTTTGGCACTCGTCATTTATTGTTTTTATTGATTATTATTAGTAAGTTTTCCTCCCTCACTATCACCGGCGTCACACCGCGGCTTTCCCTCCGGCGACGACCTCCCTTCCCTTCACCGTTTCTCACCATGAAAACCCCACTCCATCACACTCCCTTTCGCTCTCCACCGTCGTCAACGCTCATCCCCGTCACCGTCCCCTTCACTCTCCTCACCACATCTCTCTCACCACCGTACAAAAATCATCTCTGTCACGCTCTCTCCCATGCCGGAACCCTTTCTCTCATCTCACCGTTCCTCTTCACTCACCACCCTCCGTCGCACTCCCTTCTTCTTTCTCTGTCTTTCTTCATTCTCTCTCTCCTCAGAACTCTTCTCGATGATCCGAACGGTGAAAGTGAAGATATATGTTGCACGAACCTGCTGTCAAAAAACTAAGACGATCCGACGGTTAACGAATCCGGAATCGCACTGTCAAGGTGGCTGGTTTGAGAAAAAACGGGATTTGTTTTCAGTTACTTTGCGAACTCAATTTCTCTCTTCTCAGACCACTTTTCGATGATCCAAATGGTGAAAGATAAGATATATGTCGCCCGAACCTGCTGTCAAAAAATGAAGACGATCCAACGGTTATCGAATCCGAAATCGCACTGTCAAGGTGGCTGGTTTGAGAAAAAACGGGATTTGTTTTCAGTTACTTTGCGAACTCAATTTCTCTCTTCTCAGACCTCTTTTCGACGATCCGAACGGTGAAAGTTAAGATATATGTCGCCCGAACTTGCTGTCAAAAAACGAAGACAATCCAACAGTTAACGAATCCGGAATCGCACTGTCAAGCTGGCTGGTTTGAGAAAAAACGGCATTTATTTTTAGTTACTTTGCGAATTTCTCTCTTCTCAGACCTCTTTTCGACGATCCGAACGGTGAAAGTGAAGATATATGTCTCACGAACCGGCTGTCAAAAAACGAAGACGATCCAACGTTACGGTTAACGAATCTGGAATCGCACTTTTACGAGGGCTGATTTGAGAAAAACGGGAATTGCTTCCTCTATCTTGTTTTAGTCCCACATTGCTTGGGAGAAGCAAGAACTACCTAGCCTTTGGCTATAAAAGAGGTTGAGATGCAAAGACTATGGACATGGGCCATTGACGGGGTAAGTGATCTTCTGGGCTGGCCTTTGCAGTCCATTAGATTAAAAGTCCGTCTTTAATTCTTTTGAGCTAGCTTTTACGGTCCATTAGACTAAAAGTATGTCTTTGGTTATTTTTGGAATAGTCTTTGTGGTCCATTACTTTGCGATTTTCGGGTCAAAATGGACCTGATAGGAGTCTGGTTCGCGGTTGACCTGGTCAAACTGCTCGGTCCGGTTCGGTGTTGATCGCATTGATCAGCTTGAGGTTAGTTTTGTATTTATTCATTTATTATTTATTTATGTACGTATTTATTTATTATTCATTTATTTATTTATGTACATATTGATTTATTATTTATTTGTTTATTTATTTATTTATTTATTTATTTATGTACATATTATTTATTATTTATTTATTTATTTATGTATGTGCATATTTATTTATTATTTATATTGTTTTTTTATTTATGCATATATTACGTACACATTTACACACACTTATGAGTGAGGCCCTATACTCGGGTCTGTTTAAAACTTAGGACGAGTGGAGATTATTAGTGATAGTCATTCTGGATTTCCGTCTGACTATCATGAGAATCTCATTCAAAGTGTGCTCTTTCGTGATATTCCACACCTGAAAGTTACCTATCGTTGTGGGTAATATTACAAAAGAGACTTTAGCTCTAGAGGCCTTTGGTGAGAAAGTGATTAGAGCTACCAAAAGAATATTCACGGTGTGACCTTTAAATCACTATGATTTAGGGAAAAAGCAAATAGGGGGTTAAGCCGACCGCACGGATGGATTAGCCATCGTTTTGGGATAAATGAGTTGTACAGCTCATGAGTCCTAAGATCCCTATAAAAACAATAAATAAATATTAATCACTTTACACCATACATTTCTAATTCATTTGGGTCTAGGTTTTGTCTCACTCGTTTAACTTTCACAAAACCATGAGTTCGACCCATCCTCACGCATTTTTACAAACCAATGAGTCTAACTCATCCTCACACTCTTAATTTTTTTAGATAATGTTTCCAAGCAAACATTTTCAAATAATCAAACACTCAACCTCAAACCATTTATTTGCAATGGTCACTCCGAGTTTAACTCGTTTGAGTATTGCGAACACCTTTTATTTTCAAATAGACTATTAGTGGTGACCACTCTGAGTTTACTTGTTTGGTCATCATTAATGTCATTCAATTTCAAAGATACTTAACAATAAAAATGCCCACTTACAAAAATCTTCCCCAAGAACTACGTAGCCTTTGATTCTCTACCTGGAGAGACGTAGGAGCAAGGTCACGCCCTTGTCAAGCGCAAAAATAAACAATTTTCATCCTGTTTTTCTCAATTTATTTTCTTACAAAACTGCAAAATAATAATAGGGGATTAAGTCGGCCGTACGGCCGGGTTAGTCATCGTTTTAGGATGAATGAACTGTATGGCTCAAGAGTCCTAAAATACCTATTCAATCTAATCACACCATACACAAATCATTTTCCTCCAAAAAATCTTATTTTCACAATAGGGGATTAAGTCGGTCGTACGACCGAGTTAGTCATCGTTTTAAGACAAATGAACTGTGGTCCTTTAGAGCCCCAGCGCTCCTTCAGACCCCTAGTGGTCCTTCAGAGCCCTAGCGCTCATTCAGACCAACAATGGTCCATCAACTCGGATCACACAGTCCTAAAACCCCTAAGTTAAAAAACACCAACAAACAAAACCTTTCTCTACCCCAAGAACTACGTAGCTTTGATTTCTCTATCGCACCTGGAGATACGTAGGAGCGGGAGCACACTCCCGTCAAGCACAAAAAATAAATCTTTTTATCAAGTCTTTTTTTTCTTTTTTAATTCACAATAAAAGGGTAAAATAAACATTTTCAAAATTAACATCATTTTCATACAACTAATTAGAAGGTAACCTTCCTTAGGAAGGATGTCGTGGGGTGCTAATACCTTCCCCACGCATAACTGACTCCCGAACCCAAATTTGGTCTCAAGGACCCTTATCCATTCCAAAAATGATTTACTAATGTTTGCCCTTATAATTAAACATTGGTGGCAGGCTTCATTTTTGAACTTCGAAGAATCCTCATCCAGATTTTTCGGTCGCTACACGTATTTACAAAAAAGGTAATTTGTCAATTCAAGAATATTATTCTGGTTTTCTGAATTTATGGACAGAACACGCTGCTATTATCTATGCTGCTGTTCCCAAGCCGTCACTTTCGACCGTCCAAGATGTTTATGATACTAGTAAACAGGATCAATTTCTCATGAAACTTCGTCCGGAATTTGAGGCTGTTCGAGGTGCTTTGCTGGATAGGAACCCTGTTCCTTCATTGGATATCTGTGTTGGTGAACTGCTCCGGGAAGAACAACGTCTCCATACTCAAGGAACCATGTCTCATGATCCCATGCTTTCTGAACCTGTGACAGTTGCATATGCTGCGCAAAATAGAGGCCCAAGCCGTGATATGCGACAAACTTAATGCTTCTCTTGTAAACAATTTGGACATGTTGCTCATAGTTGTTCTAAGAAATTTTGCAATTACTGCAAGCAGCGGGGTCATATCATCTCTGCATGTCCTAAGCGTCCTCCACGACCTACTAAGCGTCTGGTGCAGGCATTCCATGCCCCTACTAGCTCTACAACTAGTCCTTCCACCATTGGTGTATCTAGCTCTGCCGCTGGTCCTTCCACCACTGGTGCATCTGATGGTGGTGCTCTACAGCTTGAATTAATTCAACAAATGGTACTATCTGCTCTTTCTGCCTTGGGCATTACTGGTATGTCTTCTTTCATATCATGGTTACTTGACTCTGGTGCATCGAATCACATGACGGATTCCTCCGAACTCTTGCACAATTTACGTTCTTACATTGGTAATCAGAAAATTCAAATTGCTGATGGCAATACCCTTCCTATAACTAATGTTGGTGACATAAATTCTAACTTTCGAAATGTGCTGGTAGCACCTGGGCTTGCCTCAAATTTATTGTCTGCTGGTGAATTAGTGGATGAAGGTTGTGATGTTAATCTTACTCAGGATGGTTGTCTTGTGCAGGAGCGGGTGTCGGGGAAGGTGATCGCGAAGGGGCCTAAAGTTGGAAGAGTGTTTCCACTCCAGTTTATTCCAAATCATTTATCTCTTGCTTGTACTAGTGTTTTGAATGCATGTGAGGATTGACAGAGGAAATTGGGTCATCCAAACTCTGTTGTTTTGTCTCACTTATTTAAGACTGGCTTGTTAGGTACTAAACCAATGGATTCTAGTGCCTCTATTTCATGTTCTGTTTGCAAATTAGCTAAAAGTAAAACACTTCCTTTTTCGTCTGGTGCTCGTCGTGCTTCTACTTGTTTTGAGATGATTCATAGTGATGTTTGGGGAATCTCACCTGTCGCTTCTCAGGCTCACTATAAATATTTTGTCACCTTTATCGATGATTATAGCCGTTTTACTTGGATTTATTTTCTTAAATCTAAATCTGAAGTGTTTTCTATGTTTAAGAAATTTCTGATGTATGTTGAAAATCAATTTCAAACCAGTATTAAAATTCTTCGGTCTGATTAGATCTGGTGGTGAGTATATGTCTCATGAGTTTCAGGAGTTCTTACAGCAAAAAGGTGTATTGTCTCAACGATCTTGTCCCAATACCCCTCAGCAAAATGGTGTTGCCGAACGTAAGAATTGTCACTTGTTGGATGTGACACGTACCTTACTTCTCCAGGCTTCTGTTCCATCCAAATATTGGGTAGAGGCTCTTTCCACAACTGTCTTTTTGATCAATCGTCTTCCTTCCATGGTGATTGAGTTTGATTCTCCTTACTTTCGCCTTGTTAAAACTCAGCCTGATTACAGTAGTTTACATACTTTTGGGTGTGTATGTTTTGTTCACCTACCATCCACTGAAAGACATAAGCTTGGAGCACAATCTGTCCAATGTGCATTTATGGGGTATAGTCATTTTCATAAGGGCTTTGTGTGTTATGATGTCTCTAACCATCGTTTTTGCGTTTTTAGGAATGTGACATTTTTGGATAATCAGTTTATGTTTCGTTGCTCTTCTCCTGGTCTGAATGATATTGCTATACTTCTCCAATTTTCTACCCTGCGTTCACCTATAGAATGTTTTAAACCAGGACTCGTCCCCACTTCCCCTTCCGACGCTGATCTGCCACCTGATCCTGATCCTGTACCGCCTGCACCACGACGTTCTAGTAGAACGTCTCGAGCACCTGATAGATATTCCCCAGACAGGTTTGATTCCTCACATACTGCTTTAACCGCTTCTCTATCTGGCACATCTATTCCTACTTGTTACTCGCAGGCTGTTAAAGATGTGTCTTGGGTAAATGCCATGAATGAGGAACTTCAGGCCCTTCAGGACAATTTCACTTGGGATATTGTTCCTTGCCCTCCTGGTATCAAACCCATAGGCTGTAAATGAGTTTATTCTGTGAAATTGAATTCTGATGGATCTCTCAATCGGTACAAGGCTCGATCGGTTGCTTTAGGCAACAAGCAGGAATATGGTATTGATTATGATGAGACATTTGCACCAGTTGCTAAAATGACTACTGTTAGAATGGTGCTCTCTATAGCTGCTTCTCATGGGTGGTCTCTCCACCAAATGGATCTGAAGAATGCATTTCTTCATGGCGACCTGACTGAAGATATTTATATGACTCCCCCTCAGGGACTATTCTCTTCATCTAAGGGGGTGTGCAAGCTCAAACGCTCTCTATATGGTTTGAAACAGGCGCCTAGAGCATGGTATGAGAAATTCCGTTCCACTCTACTTGGGTTCTCTTTTACTCAAAGTCAGTATGATTCGTCTTTATTTATTCACCGCACATCTACGGGCATTGTTCTGCTCCTTCTTTATGTTGATAATATGATCATTACTGGTTTTGATGCAGCATCCATACAGGAAGTTAAACAAAAGCTTCAAGCCTCATTTCAAATGAAAGACCTTGGTATTTACATTATTTTCTTGGACTCGAGGTTCATTCTACCTCTAAGGGTATATTTCTCCATCAGCATAAGTATGGCACCGACCTTATTGCTATGGCTGGCCTCCAATCTGTTAATCATGTGGATACTCCTCTTGAAGTTAATGTCAAATACCACCGTGACGAGGGTGAACTTTTGACTGATCATTTATTGTATCGACAGTTCGTGGGTAGTCTTAACTACTTGACCATTACACGACCCGACATTTCATTTGCTGTTCAGCAAGTAAGTCAATTCATGCATTCTCCTCGTCATCTTCACTTGGTAGCGATTCGTCGTATAATTCGCTACTTGAAAGGTACCTCTCAACGGGGTTTATTCTTTCCTAGTGGGACCCCTCTTAAGTTGATTGCCTACAATGATGCTGATTGGGCTGGGTGTCCTGACACTCGCCGCTCTGTCATTGGCTGGTGCATGTTTCTCGGTTCTTTGTTGATCTCATGGAAAAGTTAGAAGCAAGCAAGAGTCTCTAAGTCCTCAACTGAATCGGAGTATCGTGCTATGTCTACGACATGCTCCGAAATACTGTGGCTTCGTGGTCTTTTGGGTGAACTTGGATTTCCTTAAACCGAACCGACATCTCTCTATGCTGACAATACAAGCGCCATTCAGATTGTTGCATATTAAAGTTGATTGTTGATAACTCCATTTTATATAGAGTTATTCATACATCTAATCATAACTAATTACTTAAAATCAAGTAGAATATGTGTTAAAAATAGTAGTATAAGTAAGATAACAACATTCTAGAAATTATGTGATGAATAAAGCATTTTGTATATATATTGGTATGTTTGATGTGTTTGTTCAGTTTACCTACAGATGATGCTTCTGCACCATGATGCTCCTGCACTTAGTGCTTCTGCACCATCCCGCGCTAAATGTTTATAACCCCACAATGGAAGCACCTCAATTCATACCACTGCACCAAAATTTCTATGACATCATGCTTTGTCACAAATCACATGGAGGCACATGCCCACATGCATAAGGAGGTGCCCACCATAAACATCATCATGAAAGGCTACTCATCTAAAGACACATGGCTCTCCACAATTGGACCTCCCCTTTAGACTCAATCTTCTCAATCAAAGCTCTGAAAAGTAACCATGGTTAAGCCACATTTGGTCAGCTTGATCTCCAAGCAAACCCTCACTTGAAGGAAACCTCCAAGGCTATATAAAGGCTTCCACTTCTCACTTGAAAATCATCGCATATCTCACTTGATTATATGTAGATCAAACACCTTACTTATATTTTAGTAGTTTAAATTCTTGCATTTTATTTACTAGTTAGTTGTAAGAAGGTGAGGAAGGAATTGACACCCTCTTCCTCCACTTCTTCATAAATAGACGAAGGAGTCAGTGCTTCTGCACTTGATGCTTCTGCACCTGTCAGAATTCATACAAAGGAACATCAATTTGTGTAACTTCTACCCTCTTGATATCTTTTATATGATTCATGTTATCATGTTCCTTACAGATTCTCTCTATTATATAATGAGTAACATGAGCTAAATTCCTTTAGTTGAGATGTTCTAACTTATAATATTCTTTTGAGTAAGTTAATATGTTTTTAAGTGTTGTAGCATTTTGGGTCTTGTGTTATACTACATCCATCTTATTTTAAGGTTGATCTCTTACAATAAGTAGAGTTATATTCACAGACATGGTTTATAATTAGAAATCAAGACTAATAAGGGTGAGTGTTTTAATAAAGGCTTTGTTAAACTTGTTTTAATAAAGAAACTGTGTTAAAACCATGTTAAGTCCTAGACATAGGATAACATAGTCCTTAGGGTGAAACAGTGGGTACTTCAAAGGCAGGAGTGAACTTATTTAGCAAGCCCAGACATGGGAAGCTTGTAATGAAACTCTGAAGAAAGTAGCTGAAAAGCACACACTTATGCTACTGCACTCAATGCTACTGCACTTGATGCTTCTGCACTTGATGCTTCTGCATCAATAGTGCTTCTGCATCTCTAAAAACATAGAAACTCTCAAAAGAAGCATTATATAGTAAAGACATCTCAACTATCTTTCTCAACTGATTTCCTTCATCTTAATTTACATACTTGCATTCTGTTTTTACTTAAACTAAAAACCCCAAAATTTGTGAGTAGAATAGTAGTACTAATTTATATGCTTTCTAAACATACATAAAGTTAATCCAATCCCTGTGGGTTCGACCTTTCTTATCATTATATTACTTGTTTGTGACTGTGTATACTTGCACATCTTTTCACACACCAATTGTCATGCTATTCGTGAAGCCTATGATAATCATGTTATATCCATCCCTCATATCAATACTCAATTTCAAGTTGCAGATATTTTGACCAAACATGTTCCTTGTCCACGCCATCAGTTTCTTGTCAGCCAATTGATGCTCGTTGATGACCCGCATCAATTTGAGGGGGGATGTGAATAAGGAAATAAGGAAGTTTGTAAATAGTAGATTTATTTATATATGTTTTCGGCTCAGGCCCGTTAGGTTTTCATATAGAATAGCCTATTTAAACTCCTTAGTGTTTGTACTCAAGGACGATCGAGATACAATCAATAAAACGGAACTACAGCTGCTCTGTAGTCGCAGACGTAGGCAAAAGTTTGGCCGAACTGCGTGATCAATATCGTGTCTTCTGTTATGACAAAAGGTTCCCACCGTACTAGAAGACTACATTGATGTTGATATCTTTCAAATGACCCCAAGGCGACTAGTAACAATATTTTTAGCTTAGCCGCGGGGTTATTTCTTGGACATATAAGATACAAACTATATTATCACATCTATATAGAGTCAAATGATTGCATTGGCAATTTGTTGTCAGATATTCAAGTGTGTGAAAAATTGGGGGGAGGATCCTCTAACTTTACTTCTCTAACTTTGATCACTTTGTGTTTATCTCTCTCCAACTTATTTTTCTCTCTAATCTCGGTAATATTATTTTAATTAATATTCTTTCTCCTACTTTGGAAAGCGATAGACACAAAGTCACCAAAGTTAGGGAAGTGGAAGTTAGGGGATCCTCCCCAAAAAAAATGGTTGAGGGACCTGTAACTCAGCCTAACTTTTCTGTTTGTAAGGATTTTAGAGATTTAGATTTTATCTGACTTAACAGCCTGGCAGATCGTATATATGGTTGTTGTTAATTGGGTTGGAATATTTCTTGCATTATATTGCTATGTCGGTTTAATGGAGTTGTGTTTACACAATATATAGTAATTTTATAGTGTGACCAATTTATTTATATGGTTTCATTTCATTCCAGTTTATTAAAAGTAGTTGACAGAGTACTCAAAATGGAACTTTCAGTTCTCAACCTATGACTTATTATCATCAAGTACTCCTTTTACACAGAACACATGCATTCAAAAAAATTCCTTTGAAAGAACCAAATCATTGCATAATATTAGATCTGATGAATACGTGTTGCTAGCTGTGTGAGTAGTTAAGTGACAAAGATATATCGAGTAACCGAAAAGATTGTGATGTACGAGCAGCTACCTTAGCTAGCTGAAAGAGAACCTCTTCACTGATCTTCTCTTTCTGACCCTACAATTAGTGCCGCACGCGTTTGACTCAGATCATGCCAATAACAAAACAACAGATAACAGAACATGGCTAACGACTTCTTTCTTGTTTTCAAGAAGAACATCCTTTCCTAGCTATATCTTTTCAATTTCATTAATCACTTAACAGCTTCACATAATTGCAATTATTAGCAGTGATTTGCGTAATGATTGACTGATGAATAAGGCTTAAGCAATCAAATAATAGGGAGGCAATTGGCTATTGGTTACACTACTATATGAGATAAGAAATATATTGCATGTTTCAAATCAATCACTATCCATTCATGTGCAGAGAAGAAAAAACTCTCATGAGATCATGTTCGTTAATTAAATAGAAGAATTTCTTTTTGTTGATTGAATTGATTTGCTTTTGAGGAAAAAATTGTTCCATCTAACTTATCTTGTTAGATTAATCAAAGGCATTATGTGTGTGAACATCAACCCAAAGACTTTATCATAGCTTAACCCATAAATTAATTAAAAGAGAACCGTCAAACCAATGTTAGCTTATAGCCGTTAAAATTTTGATTCATATTTCACAAGAAAGTGGGTTCTAATCTCCTTTGTCAAAATAAGAACTTTATTGATGAGTAATATATATCTAATTACCTCTATTTATATGTTTTTTTGAGTCTCGGGGCTTTCCTCGACCCGATGAGCCCACAAGACATGTTATGCATTATAACAGAAACTGAACTCGTCTCGTTAAATTAAATATTTTTTAATATCATCTCAATAATTTTAGTTATTTAAATTATATTAAATTAAATTTTTATGAAAAATAAGGCTAGCTAGTTGAATCTCAATTGTACTTCAAAAAGAATCATAATCACAAATTTCAACATCATGTTAATTTTATTATTGTGATCAAGAGCCAATTAAAGACGAATACTGTTAGAAGTTAATCTATGGTTGAATTTTCAAAGTTGTCTAAAAACAAATGAATACGAAAATATATAAAGAAAAATGCCCCACAAAATGATACTCCCTCTGTTTTCAAATATAAATAAATATTTCACCAAAAAAAATATAAGCAAATATACCCCACTTTTTCTTGTTGCTAAATATAAGCAAGTCAAAACCTTGTTCACTTGATATGTCATCTTTATCTCCATTTATTACACTACTTTTGTTTTTACAAATGCAAAAAACTTTTTATTGCACTACTTTTACTTTCACTTTTACCAATACAAGAATAACTAGGGGCAATTTAGGAATAATACTTATTTTTCAAACTTTTCTTAAAAAATGTGTCTAGCCACCATTTGCTTATAATTGAAAACGAATGGAGTATCCAACTGCATAATGATAACATAATCCATATACTTAAGTTCTAAAACCTTAATAATTAATTAGATACAAGAAACAGGAATAAATAATTGTCATTTGAGTCCAAGATTAATTAGTCAAGCATGATTTGACTCAAATGATTAGGTACGTACCTTAGGATAAATACGCACCATATATTCTGTTCTCCTATATTCTTCTCTCTCTAGAGTCTAGACACACATGATATATAACTTGGATCTGCTTCTATAATCTAATCCTTAAAAATACTTATTAATTTTTAGAAGTAATATTTTAGATCGCCATATATGTATATATGCATGCATCACAGCTTTAAGGTGTTGGGAACTAAAGCTATTTGTCGAGAACACGTTATTTTATATATGGATTTAAATTAACATGTAATCTATAAGCATCGTTCTAAGATTATAGAAGGAAAAAAGTAAAAGATATGATGAGAAGAATATGCTTCTCTATAACAAGGATTTGAATATCCATGTGTTAGCTAGAGAAGATTGACTCTAGATAATATATGCAATTAATATATGGTGAATAATATATTAACAATGCAAAAAAAAAAGATCACATGACGACTATGTGGCGACTTGGGCCTGTAGGGTAGAGACAAATATCAAACAAAGAGCTCACAAGATATGTGGAAATACATTGTTTTATTTTTTTAGGGCTTTTATATAATGGAGTTTTAGTTGTGGACAAGTGCACGTATATTTTCTTGCTAGCTAGATTCCCTTTCTTCCCGGATAAAATAATTTCAGCTAGCATCATTGACTGGAAAGCACATTGAAAGTGATATCTAAATTTGATGAATAATAATTAATAATTATAACTAGTGGGGTGGATCTAGGACGCGGATCCAGGACATTTGGACCAGAGGTGTAAATTTGTTTAAACACGCGTACATATTGCTAAAAATGTGAAAAAAAATAAAACTGTAATATATTTAAATACATAAATTACGTACACCTAATTCACTACCAAAAAAAACGCTTATTAACGAGGGAATTAGCGAGTAAATTTTTAGTCTCTCGCTAATTCTGTCATTAGGACGGATTTTTAGGTCCCTTGCTAATTAGCGACGGATTTTTCAGTCCCTTGCTAATTTTTGACAGTTTTCAGATGATAGGACTTCGTGTAGGTGTTTAGCGACGGAATTGTCAGTCCCTCGGTAATTCCCTCGCTAATTTCTGACAGTTTTCAGACGATAGGACTTGGTGCAGGTGTTTAGCGACGGAATTGTCAGTCCATCGCTATTTCCCTCGCTAAATTAACGACGGAATAGTCTCTCGCTAATTAGTGAGGGATTCAAATTCCCTCGCTAATTCCCACTAGCGACGAGCGATTTAGCGAGGGACTGGTTCCGTCGCTAATTCTCTCGCTAATGGGAATTAACGACGGATTTGGGGTATTTAGCGAGGGAAAAATCTCTCGCTAATGGGCAATTTTTTGGTAGTGATTGTATTCTACGTTATTTCATATTTTGAAATTGTTGAATAATTAATGAGCTCAACATCAATGTTACTAAATATATCGATCTCAATATATATATATATATATATATATATATATCCCCCATTTGGTTGGTGATTAATTATTTGAGTATGATGCATTAGACTGGTGCAAAATTAGGGACTTGGGTGTAAAACAAAATATTTTCTACACATATTCAACACACTTCAATTCTATTTCTCTTCTCACCACATATATCACTTTTTATTCTCTTCTCTCATAGTGTCCTTTGGTGTATGGATGTTTAAAAATATTTTTTTCTAGTTTTTTCACAGCAAATATTTTTTCCTAATGGCCGCCGGCCGGTACTGTACCGAAATTGCACATTAACTGTACGTACGTAGTACTTACCCTATATACATAAATAAATAAATGACAAAAAGAATCATTATCTCTAAAGAAGAAAGAAGAAGATCTAGATAGTGAGTTTCCATCTTCATATCATTATATTGGTTTGAAATTTAAAGATCCATGTGAAAGACTGAAAGTGATAGTGGTCTATTGTCCATGGACCATGCATGAAGGAAGTTTACAAGAGTGCTCTTCTCCGACACCATGTACGTTTTCTAAATCAGAAGTCTAGAAAATCAACAAGTACGTGCAATATTAATAGAGAATCTTTTCATAATTGTAAACGGCTAAGAGTGTCAAGTTAAAAGTAAGGGGCCAAAGATCTTGTCACTTTGATGTTGACGCTATTCGATTGAACTAATAACATTATAAGGGAAATTTATTTGAAAATAAAGATCACGTTGCATGTTGTTTAATATGGTGGCCAGGATGTGCATGGTACAAAATTCATACCACACCACATCATACCTATTTTAAATCCAGTTTTGGTTTACTAGTGTTCAAAAAACCAGTTTTCATTCATAAATCGGTTCGAAATCGGTACGTAACCAGTTTGAAACCGGTACGTAACCAATTCGAAACCTGTTTGGTTCTAAAAACCAGTTTACCATTTTGAAACCTGTTTTTATTCCAAAAACGGTTTACCATTTTTGAAAACCGGTTTTTACTACCAAAAACAGTTTTTAGTGCCAAAAATGATGTTGCTGAGGTGGCAATAAGTTCAGTTTCGCTCCCTCACAGTCTGTGCCACGTGTCAAGTTTCTGTTGGTCCAGTTCAAATGGTTGTTAAGTTCGTTTTTTGCTTAGTTTTGGCGCCAAGAAGCTGAGTTCAATCGAATATATATTTTGAGCTGATGAATCCTTTTGTAATCGATCTGTAATCATTCCAAGGGGTGTGCGAGAGTGAAACACAGGGAAATTCGGGGTCAGGGAAGTGAGGGGGATTCGAATAGGGTTTGTTTCTCCATTTTGTACAATTTCATTCGAATTGATTAATGCAACAAGAATCAAGCTATTGCTTGATTCCCCAGATGTAAGTATCTCAAAGATACTGAACTGGGTAAACATTTTCTGTGTGTTCCTCACTTTAATTTCTGCAATTTACGTTTTTTCCCAATTTCGTCAAATTAGGGTTCATAACTTCGATTACTTGATTCGCGGAATCAAGCGCGCAATTGATCTCTTCTTCTCACTCGGTTTTGTTCTGGGATCGTGTTCTTGCAACTCTCTTTGCAATTGCGTTCAATTCTTGGCTCTATTCTTAACAACTGGTATCAAAGCGTCGTTAAGAAGAAAGAACTTCCATGGAAATGGCTAAGTACAACATTGAGAAATTCAGTGGTAAGAACGACTTTGGCTTGTGGAAGATGAAGATGCGAGCAATGTTGGTGCAACAAGGACTTGAAGAAGCGCTCGAAGGTGAAGATAAGCTTCCTGATACTCTGTCTCCTAAAGAAAAGAAAGATATCATGAATAAGGCTTATAGTGCAATCATCCTCTGTCTTGGAGATAAAGTTCTTAGGGAAATCTCTAAGGAAAAAACCGCTGCTGCAATTTGGCTAAAGTTGGAAGGTCTGTACATGACCAAATCTTTGGCCAATAGACTTTATCTCAAGCAAAGGCTATACACCTTCAAGATGCAACAAGGTACATCAATTGGAGACCATATAGATGAGTTTAATAAACTCATACTGGATCTGGAAAACATTGATATAAAGGTGGAAGATGAAGATCAGGCCCTACTGTTGATAAGATCTCTCAATAGCACATATGATATTCTTGCTGACACTCTCATTTATGGGAGAGAGTCCATAACATTGGAGGAGGTTCAAGCTGCCCTCATGTCAAAGGAACTCTCCAAGAAAAAGGATATCAAAGAAAATGATCAAGGTGAGAGTTTAATGGTCAGAGGAAGGAATGAAAAAAGAGAAGGAAAAGGAAAGAATAGGTCTAGATCAAAATCTAAACCTAAGCATAACAGGTGCTTCATTTGTAATAAAGAAGGACATTTCAAAAAGAATTGTCCTGATAAGAAGAATGGCAAGAGCCAAAAGAATGAAGATGAAGGTAATGCCTCGTATGCATCTGATGGATATGAAAGCTGTGAGGTTCTTGTGGCTGCAAACTGTGATGACAGTGAGCTCCATGCCACTACAGAAGCAAAAGCAGAAGAAGACTGGGCCATGGACTCAGCTTGCTCATACAATATGTGTCCAAGAAGGGACTGGTTTGTTGATTACAAGCCACTAAGTGCTGCTAAGGTTCTAATGGGCAACAACAAGGCTTGCAATGTAGTTGGCATTGGAACTGTCAAGGTCAGGCTGAATGATGGCACAGTGAAACTCCTCACTGAGGTGAGACATGTACCTGAGCTTAAGAGGCCTCTAATTTCTCTAGGGACTCTTGAAGCTGCAGGCTACAGTTTTAAGGGAGAAGGTGGCATACTCAAGGTCATGAAAGGATCTAGAGTTGTCATGAAAGGAGAAAGAAAGAATAATAAGTTGTATATACTCCAAGGGAGTACTGTGACTGGTGAGATGAATGTTGCCAGTACCTCCACTGATAAAACACTCTTATGGCATCAGAGGCTTGGCCATATGAGTGAGAAAGGAATGAAAGAATTGGAAAAGCAAGGACTTCTTTGTGGAGACAAAATCAATGAGTTAGGATTTTGTGAGCATTGTGTGATGGGAAAGCAAACCAGAATCAAGTTTGCTACAGGCATTCACAAAACAAAGGAGAAGCTAGAATACATTCATTCAGACTTGTGGAGGCCAGCTCAAACTCCAAGTCATGGAGGAAAGAGGTATTTTCTAACTTTTACTGATGATTACAGTAGAAAAGTCTGGATTTACTTACTGAAAACTAAAGACGAAGCATTTAACTACTTTGTTGAATGGAAAAAGAAAGTTGAAAATCAAACTGGTTTGAAGGTTAAGGCACTTAGAACTGACAATGGACTTGAATTCTGCAATGATGAGTTTAATAGATTTTGCAAGGATAATGGAATCTATAGAAACATGACTGTTAGGGGAACTCCACAACAGAATGGTCTTGCAGAAAGGTTAAACAGAACTCTGTTAGAGAAGGTTAGATGTATGCTGTCTTGTGCTAAGTTACCTACGTCATTTTGGGGGGAAGCAGTTCACACAGCATGCTATCTAGTAAATAGATGTCCATCTACTGCCTTGAACTTTAAAACACCTCAAGAAATGTGGACTGATTGTACACCTAAGTTTGAAAACTTGAGAGTGTTTGGTTGTCCAGCTTACTGTCATGTTAGAGAAGGCAAGCTAGAGCCTAGATCTAAGAAAGGAATCTTCATGGGATATCCTGATGGTGTGAAGGGCTACAGAGTATGGCTGCCAGAGAGCAGAAAATGCATTATTAGCAGGGATGTTATATTCTAGGAATCAAAGCTGAATGGTGACAGTGACACAACAGAAACACTAGAAAGACATGACCAAAATAAGGAATATCACATTGAGGTGGAGTCTGTAAACAGAAGGGACACTGGTGAAGGTAATGAAGAACATGGTGATAGGAATCACAATGATGGTCAAGACACAAATTCCCAAGAGAATTCAGACTCAGAAGAAGAAAATGATGAGCAACATAATGACTATGTTCTTGTTAGAGATAGAGCCAAAAGACAAGTCAAGCCACCAAATAGGCTTGGATATGAATCTGATATAGCCTATGCTCTAAATACTGCTGAAGAGTTTGTGAGTGATGACCCCAGAAGCTACCAAGAAGCAATGGCTAGCACACATCGCAAGGAATGGCATTCAGCCATGACTGATGAGATAACATCACTGCACAAAAATCAAACATGGACTCTGATAAAGAAACCTGCTGGTGTAAAACTGGTTGGCTGTAAATGGATTTACAAGTTAAAGGAAGGAATGACAGTGAAGGATCCTCCAAGGTTCAAAGCCAGGTTAGTTGCAAAAGGATATACACAAAGGGAAGGAATAGATTATTCGGAAATCTTCTCTCCAGTGGTCAAGCACAGCTCCATTCGTGTTCTTCTATCACTGGTTGTGCAATACAATATGAGATTAGAACAAATGGATGTAAAAACAGCCTTTCTGCATGGTGTGTTGGAAGAAAGAATCTATATGGCACAACCTAAAGGCTTTGAAGAAAGAGGAAAGGAGGATCATGTATGTCTTCTGCAGAAATCACTCTATGGTTTGAAGCAATCTCCTAGGCAGTGGTACAAGAGATTTGATAACTATATGATAGAGATCAAATACAAGAGAAGCTGCAATGATAGTTGTGTCTACTATAGGAAGATTGATGACAGTAATTACATCTATCTTCTGCTATATGTAGATGACATGTTAATAGCAAGCAAAGACAGCAGAGAAATTGATAAGTTGAAACAGCTACTACACAAGGAATTTGATATGAAGGACCTTGGCAAGGCAACTAAGATACTTGGAATGGAGATAATCAGAAGTGAAGGGTCTTCAGGTCTAAGGATCACTCAAGAGAGTTATGCCAAGAAGGTTGTTTCTAGATTTAGTATGACAAATGCTAAATCCACAAAGCTACCTTTAGCTGCTCATTTTAAACTGTCAAAAGAAGACAGTCCCTCCACAGACAGTGAAAGGGATAAAATGAGAGAAATTCCTTATGCTAGTGCTGTAGGTAGCCTCATGTATGCTATGGTTTGCACAAGACCAGATTTGGCTTATGCTTTGAGCCTTGTCAGCAGATATCTTGCAAACCCTGGGCAGGAAGATTGGTCAGCAGTAAAATACATTCCGAGGTACTTGAATGGCAGTTTGAACACTGGTCTAAGGTACAATGAAGGGGGTCCTGATGTAGGTGGAGTAGAAGGCTTTGTTGACTCTGATTTTGCAGGGGATCGAGACAAAAGAAGGTCTCTAACAGGCTATGTTTTTACACTGTTTGGAAATGTAATTAGTTGGAAAGCATCACTTCAACATGTGGTTGCATTATCCACAACTGAAGCTGAGTACATTGGGGTAACTGAGGCTGTGAAAGAAGCATTATGGCTCAAGAGTTTAGTGAGTGAACTAGGAGTCAAGCAAGAGAGTGTAAATGTGTATTGTGACAACCAAAGTGCAATCCATTTGTGTAAGAACAATGCTTACCATGAAAGGACAAAACACATAGACACTAGACTACATTGGATTAAGGACATCATCTCTCAAGGGATGGTCAATATTCAGAAAGTTCACACCTCTCAGAACCCAGCTGACTTCATCACCAAGGTAGTTCCATTAAGCAAGTTCAAGCATTGCTTGAATTTGCTAAGTGTTGGTTAATTAGTGTGATGGTTTTGAATCAAGCTTTGTAGTGGAAATTCTTGTTGCATATCTGGTATTATTGCCAAGGTGGAGATTGTTGCTGAGGTGGCAATAAGTTCAGTTTCGCTCCCTCACAGTCTGTGCCACGTGTCAAGTTTCTGTTGGTCCAGTTCAAATGGTTGTTAAGTTCGTTTTTTGCTTAGTTTTGGCGCCAAGAAGCTGAGTTCAATCGAATATATATTTTGAGCTGATGAATCCTTTTGTAATCGATCTGTAATCATTCCAAGGGGTGTGCGAGAGTGAAACACAGGGAAATTCGGGGTCAGGGAAGTGAGGGGGATTCGAATAGGGTTTGTTTCTCCATTTTGTACAATTTCATTCGAATTGATTAATGCAACAAGAATCAAGCTATTGCTTGATTCCCCAGATGTAAGTATCTCAAAGATACTGAACTGGGTAAACATTTTCTGTGTGTTCCTCACTTTAATTTCTGCAATTTACGTTTTTTCCCAATTTCGTCAAATTAGGGTTCATAACTTCGATTACTTGATTCGCGGAATCAAGCGCGCAATTGATCTCTTCTTCTCACTCGGTTTTGTTCTGGGATCGTGTTCTTGCAACTCTCTTTGCAATTGCGTTCAATTCTTGGCTCTATTCTTAACAAATGATTTACCACTTCTAAAAATATGTTTTTAGTAACTTAGACTGCAGGTAACTTAGACTGCAGGGGCAAAAATTTAAAAAAAAAAAACAACATTACCCTTCCCAACAGGGTGGTTCTTTAAACAGGATATGCATGGCACAGTTTACCAAATTTAAGAATGGTTTCATAAACCATTTAGATAAAATACCAATTTTAGTTGTAAACTGGTATGCGTCTAATTCAGGATAATTAAATACCGTTTTGATTTTATTTAGTTCTCTTTGGATGGCATATTTAATTACTAATTAGTTGTCTCACGATTTTCCCTTATATTCATTTGGTTTTGCATGCCAGAGAATACGAGATCAAGTACCAATTTAACACCAATATCTGATATATATAGTCAAACTATACGAAAGAGTTCTTATTCACATTTAAAATCAAATGAAAAAAACTTAATAATTAAGTAACTACCTGCTTATTAATTTAATATATTTTATATTTCTTTTTCAGAAATTCATGTTGAAATCTTGAGGGTTGAAGCTTCGGGAAACAAGAAAAAATATTTTTGATTTCTTTTTCAGGAACTCTACATGTGAGCGGAGATTGTTTTTGACTTTTAGCAATAAAACGGGGAAGAAATAAAAAGACAGCGACGGGAAAGTGGAGAGTTTGGAGCTGAACCTCAATTGAAATTTCGAAGGAAGTGATTAGAGATTTAGAGGTGCAATCAAATTACGGGAAACAGTACATTTACCGGTTTCTAGAAATGGGATTCCAATTTTATTAAGCAGTCTGGATCAGTATTTTAAAAAATGGTTAAAGGAATTTTTTAAAAGTAACAGTCGAGTTTATAAGATGGTTACACTAGACCGGTACTTTTGCACACCCCTAGCCTGGCCTTAGATTGTAAAGTACTAATCCTTACCAACATGATTGATGTGACACAACCGAGTTATTTGGTCCCTTAAACATTTGGTCATGGGTATGGAAAAATAATTATAAGAGATGTCAAATCCCTTAAATAGATTTTTGATAACTCGGAGGATTAGCCTCTACAGTTGCATGGATGATATATTAGTTTACCAAAAAAAATACTAAACTGAAATTATGAAACGAGTGTTTCAAAAAGATTTTATACAATTTTATTATAATTGTTTATGCATTTAATCACTCGCTAGTATGCATTCTGAATTAGGAGGTACACAAAATTTTAGAAATTATTATAAATGTTAGATTCATAAATGTTAAAATCACACAACTTTTCTTTTTGGTTTGATGGTAATCTCCCCTTCAAATACTTTATTATTATTATTATTATTATTATTATTATTATTATTATTATTATTATTATTATTATTATTATTATTATTATTAACGGTCTCTAGCTCCAGCATCATATGTCCAGATTCTACCATCCTTTTATTAAAGGTTGTAGAGAGCACACCTTAATCACTTGTTAAAAAGCTAGATTCTAACGGGGAGTGGGAAGATTCTCGGCTGAATTATATTGTTTGATTTGTAATCCACTGAATTGTGTAAAATTTGTGGTCTGATCTCTACTATCTTATGTAATGAGTCGGTGTACTCCTTATACTTTTATTCATATATTTTGCTTATAAAAAATACACCGTTACCGCACCAACTTGGTTTAGGGAAATAAGATAATGAAAATTACAATAATCTAAGCTTTCCTAGAGGGATGGATTAATTTGAGAGATTATTGAGAATAAATGAAAGAAACTTTGAGAGATTTGGCTGTGCAAATTTTTTGAAGTTGATCACACGCACGTGTATACACACCTCTGTGTGTGTGATTAATTAAAAGTCATTTCTAAACTATTCATACTAGTTAAAGTTAACTAACGAAAAATATCATGGATACGTCCAACTAGGGCTGGACAAACATGAATGACCCGCCCGAAACCCGCTATGACCGAAGCTGAAGTGACTAACACAGGCGGGTCAATGCGGATGTCGGGTATACAGATAACGAAAATCGGTTTTCATAGGGTACATATGGGCGGTTGCGGTCCATTGATACAAATCCATTCCTACCCGAAACCGCCCGAATTGTTAAACCACACACCTGCACACTTTCTTTTAGACCGCCTATTGCCTAATAAGTAATAACTTGCACAACGTTTTCTCTGACACACGCAACCTTTCCACTGCCCAATGTGAAGCACTGCTACTAATAAAGTAACACCAGACTTTATATCATTATATGTTCATCTCTCTCCTCATGAATTGATTGGTACACGCTTTCTTTCTTTCACTTTTCAGGTTTCCTTGTTGTTTGTACATCTCCCTTCTTCCCTGTTATTTCATTCTTCATCTCTCTGTCGTTAATGGCAATCTCACACCCTTACTCGTCATTCATCTTCTCCTTCCTCTCGTGACCCCAACCCGCCCCTACCCATCCTCCAAACCCGTCGAATCCGCCGAACCGAACCCGCACAATCCGACGGAAATTTTGGGCGGATTTGGGTCTGTGATTATGAACCGCGGTTTTGAGGGGATCGGTGTTTTGGGCCCGAAACCGCCCGCCCGTTGTCCAGGCCTACGTCCAACCACTCACATTGTGCATCATACACTTCAAATCAGAAGGCAAATACCTTGATGTATGAGGAAAATGCCACACTTGTGGGTTTGAAAGGAAATGTAAGTGCACATAATTAGGCAAATTTTCATTTTAGGTGGGTTTTAGAGTGATTGATCAACTAAATCCTTCACCGGTGTAGTATTCAAATTGACTTTTTTATGCTATAAGTGTATGTTTGGTTCTGCGGCGAGTAGAATTGATTCTAACAGAATTGATTTTGTAGAATTAATTTTAGTTAAAAATGAGTTGAACGTGACGTGATTTTTGTTTAGATACCTTTATTGAAAAAATGATTTTTAACAATCTTTGTTGTTTGGATAGATTGGATTAGAATTGCTTTTATGTCTGAAATTACCAAGAAGGGTGTCAACTTAAAATTATATTAGAAACTTAAAATTTGATAAAATGTATAAAAAAGCACTAAAATACTAATTATTTTTATATAATAGTCGGTTATTTTCACGTTTATGTTGAAAGTGGTAATATGAATTTTCAAAAAACAATTATAACAACCAGCCCATTATTGTCTCCTACTGTTAAAAAACCCAGCCCATTATCTTTTAATGGCCCATGAAGCAAAACCCTAAAGATGGTGTTGAAAATGTTGTCAAACCACTGGAAACAGCAAGAAGTAGTCATTGGAAATTCGAATCTGGCCAGAAATTGCTACTGGAAAAGGGGTATAATTGGAACAGCATGTGACATGGATATAGAATCGATTTTGATCGGACGTAGAAGCTACATGGAGCTGCTTCTACTAAAATCAAGTTTAGAAGCCAAAATCGATTTTTTGGTTAGGTACCCAAACAACCATTTACAGCTTGAAATCACGAAAGGCAACTTTAAAAGCGCTTCCAGGCTGTCCCACCGTCAAACCAAACATACTCTAACTCCCATTCTCTTCCTCAACCTCTCCACCTCTCCCCCCTCCTCCATCTAGTGCTCTAGTGAGTCTTTCCTTCTCTTCCTTTCTTCTGCATTTTTTAAGCTTAGGTTGAGTTCGGTACTACGATACCGAACTAGTTTTGTATCATAGTACCATACTTATAGTTTCCAATTTCAAAGTAACCCTCGGTACTACGATACCGAACCCCCTCTGAGTCATAATACCGTACCTATTTTTTTGAATTTTTTTAAAACAATAGGTGTGATACGATAGTACCGAACTTGTGCTATACCTTGTTTTTCTATTTTGTCTTAGCTTTGGTGTTAATTTTTTTGTGTTTTAACGTTATTTTTCTCCGCTTTAGGGATGGTGGATCTTACCAGCCACAACCACCTGATAAGGTACTGAAGTACTGAACCGTTAAACATAAAAAAAATCTGTGAAAAATGATTATGCACAATCTATTTCAAGTTCAGTACCAAGATACTGAACCTATATGGTACCAAGGTACCAGACGTGTGATTATTCATGCTTAACAAACTTGATATCTTGGTACCGTACGGGTTCGGTACTTGTACTGAACTTGAAATGTGCAAAATATTATAAGGCACGATATCAAGATACAGTACTGGCTCGGTATGGTACTGAACCTTGCGAAAGTTCGGAAAAAGAAAAGGACTTAACGAAGACGAGGGAAGTTTTTTTTTATATTTTAGGGGTATTTTAGACTTTTTATATATTTGAGAGGGGGGGGAGTAGTGGGGTGTGAGATAAGAATGGGCTTTATCCAAGTCACCCATACATACGAAAGAAAGCGGACCTTGTTATAGTTTAATGTAAAGAATTATTGAATACACCGCCAATATTTGCTATCATGCATCCCTCTGTCTTGTTTTCAATTTTCATTATTTTCCCACAATGTCTATCTTTTTTTTTTTTGCTGCAAACGAAAGTGTCTCTCTCTATAAATGTATTCTCAAACTTGATAAATCTGGGCCACATACAAATTTGTAATATAATTTCCCAATAATTTATCGTCTGGATCCAAATATAAAAAACTTTGAAAATATTATGAGAGTCCGAGACAAATTCTAGAATGGTTTCGTAGGTAATATTTTTGGGTGCATGTAATTGAGTTGTAGAAATAAATTTTTAGATGTTATTTGAAATCAGAACAATGTATCCCAAATGTCAACAATTGAAATAACCAAATGTTCTTTGTATTTTTGAAAACAAGAAATATAATTTTACATAACAAAATAACCTTAACTCTTAATCTAAATACGTCGTATAATTCAAATTATATTTTGAAATGAACGATATTGGTTTTACAACATGTACTCATTTCGTAAATAGAAGTAAAATTTTGCTCATCTGAATTGTAAAAAAATATAACTAAAAGTTGACTATTTCCATCCTATTTCTACTTTTTTTTAAGAAAAAATGTATTAAGGGGCGCACTAGAGGTGCACCAACCCAATACAGAAAGGAAAATTAAACATCTTGAGCACATGAGAGTGGACTATGTCACCCGTTAATGATAGTAAAACCTGACAGTGTACCCACCTTATTAATAAACCAACCCTGTGAAAGATTTTTGATCTTATTTGGAGTCTTTGAAACACTCGCCACTGATCTTCTAAATAATGTACTATTTCGCTCCAACCAAATGCACCACAAGATGTCAACTAAATTAAATACATTACTTTGTGTGCGCTTTTTCCTTGCACCAACCTTCCATAATGATGAAATTGCTTCAACAATTCCAAGGAGGGCATGACAAACATCCTAGCTAGGTGTCAATTTCCTTCCATAAGTGAGTGGTAAACCTGCAAGAAAGAAAATGACGTGGAATCGTTTCATCAAGCTCAAAAGAGAAAGGGCAACATCGTTCGTGGATTCCTAGATTCACCCCTCTACTCAATAAGCATTGCGAGTTGGTAGTCTACCAAGTAGCAACCTCCATCCAAAAATATACACCTTCGAAGGCACCAGAATCTTCCAAATCATGTTCAGCATAGAATTCAAAATTGATTCCACTATAGAACTGTTACTACTTTTTAATAACACCCTATACTAACTGACTGAGAAATGCTTGGAAGTCTCCAAGCACCTCTCCTATCGGTCCAAAGCACTTCTCAACTGAACCCCCCTAAGGATTGAATTAAGGATACCAGTCGAATCTGCTTCTGAATCTGACAATGCAAGAACCCACTCTAGTATCCACCTCCCCCTCTCCTCCACCGGCCTGAATGAGCCTGGCACTGCGATATTTTGATTCAAAGCCACCAAGTACAAATCCGGGAACACATCTTGGAAAGGCTCTGCCCCGATCCATCTTTTCTTCCATAATGAAACCTCCAACCTGTTACCTATCACACAATTCAGTCCCTCTCTAAAATTGGTCTCACAACCGTCATAGGCCGACACTAGGGAGATAATATCACGCCACCAAAGAGAATCTTTTGACCCCTAGCTTTCTTGATCCTTGCAAGTGAAACATGACACTAGATTACCATATTGAAATTCCAAAAGATCTCTCCAAATATCCCTCCCATCCGAAATGCACCTCCATGCCCATTTAACCAATAAAGCTATTTTAAAAGTCTCCAGATCCTTCACTCCCAACCCATTTCCTTCTTTGATTTGCAAATATTCTCCCAGGATGCCCAACAAATCTTCCTTCCCTCGTCGGAACCACTCCAAAGGAAGTTTCTTTGAATCTTAATCAACTTTGAAATCACCCCTTTAGGAGCTTTGTAAAATAAGAAATAATAAAAAGGTAAACTATTTAGAACTGAATTGATAAGAGCCACTCTACCTCCAATTGATAACGACCTACCCTTATATGAAGATAGTCTCGAACTGATAGCATCTAGAATCGGTTTCCATGTACTACACCTTCTCGGATTAGCCCCTATTGGGATACCCATAAATTTGAAAGGTACTGACCTTGTTTCACAAGAAATGAACACTGCAGTTGTTTCCAAATAGTTCCCCTCTGTGTTGATCCCAAAAAAGCTTGCTCTTGAAGAAATTCACTTTTAAGCCTGAAACCATTATAAACCCCCTGAAAATAGATTTAATACTCCACAAGTTCTCCCAATATGTTTTTCCCATCAAAATAGTGTCATCTGCAAACCGAAGAAGAGAGTGACTGATGTTAGGAGAAACCTCAAATCCCTGAAAACATCTTCCTATATGGCCCTATCCACCATCCCCGAAAGACCTTATGCCGCAATAAGAAATAAAAAGGGGGAAAAGAGGATCCCCTTGCTGAAGGCCTCTATGAGTAATAAATTCCGCTGTAGGACTCCCCGTTCACCAAAGGCGACATAGAACTAGAGCCAATACACGCTTTAATCCATTTTAACCAAATCTTATCAAAACCCATATGTTCCAACATAAACGTCAGATAATCCCAAGACACCGAATCATAGGCCTTCTCAAAATCGACCTTGAAAAGCAAACACCTCTCCTTTCTACGCTTAGCCAAGTCTACAATCTCATTGGCCACAACTATGCCGTCAAAAATTTGCCTTCCATGTAAGAAGGCAGACTGACGAGGAGAGATAATTTTGTGGAGGTCTTTCTTCAATCTTCCCGGCTAAAATCTTAGCTAAGATTTTATACAAACACTAAATCTAGCAAATAGGTAGAAATTCCATAATATCTTGCGGATTGGCATTTTTAGGGATTGATAAGCTCCATTTTAATGCAGTTTTTAGAGACACTTTTGGATTATTTTTAGAGTAATTATTATTAACTATATGAATCATCAACTTGATTTTCTCTATTTTTTCCAGATTGGTAGAAAAAGATGAAAAGAATGAAAGTTTAGTTTAATGCCACTCAAAGTTCAAAATAATATATATTTATATATGTATGGGCTGGGAAATGAAAGAAGATATAAAAGCCAATTTCAATTGGCTATGCATGGCCCAAGTGAAATTAGAATTAAAAGGCCCATGATTGAATTACAAAAAGGCTTTGGCACGGAACCTAGGAGGAAGATATAAAATGGCAACCAATGTATGAAGAGGGGGGGCGGCACATAGACAACAACAACAAAATAAAAACAAGCCGCTGAGAGTGAGAGATCTTGGGGGATAATAGGGAGAAATTAATTGAATTCAAAGGAACGTGAATCAAACAGGGAGAGAGCCGCACACAAGAACAAAACAACGCGGTAACAGTACCGCCGGCAACACATAGGAGAGGTTTTTGGGTACCGTTTTTGACACCGTGAGAGAGCTCTGGAGCAGAAAAAGGAGACGAAATTTGCAGGATCAGAAATTTCTCTATTCCGGGTTATTTTTATCTCTGTAATTTATGACTCCTAATTTTATTTCATTGTTCTTGAACACTATGGATAGCTAAATCCTCTTCTAGGGTCTAGGTGGATCTTGTTTGATTAGAGACCTTTTTATGTTTTAATTTATACTTTGAGTCCCTAATTTTTATTCCAATTAATATTATCCTATTGCTTTATCACATAATTAGGATTGACAACCCTTTGCATGTTCATAATCAATTAGTTGATCAGCGACCGTACTGCAATTAGTTGGTGGACCTATAGGATAATTGAGACTATAATTAATGAATGACCAAACTTTAATTTAGTCTTCCAATCATTCAACCTTTTTGTACCTTATGCTTTCCTTCGATTTAAATTCTAGCATGACCAAACTAGGGTTAATTTAGGGAAAAGAATATTAATCGCGAATGACCAAACGGGTTAATAGCTTTAGTAAAGGGATTGGTAATTGAATAAAATAAGGGGATTCAGGTAGAATTAGACATAGAGGAATCGAAACTTGCAAGTGAAACCGTGACCCTAGGCTTCTCTCCATTGGTTAAACTTCACATTTTAATTCTTGCTATTTATTTCTTTTTATTTTAGTTTCTATAACAACCACACATTCGTTCGTCTAAATAATAATTAATCTTAAGTAGTTTAGTACTTGTTAATTAATCCCTGTGGAGACGATATCTTTTATACTACTTCTGCGAGAGAGTACACTTGCTCTAAGTGTGTCTTTGACACAACAAGTTTTTGGCGCCGTTGCCGGGGAGTAATTTAATAATATTAAATGAAAAAGATTTTTTATTGCTTTAGACATTTATTTTAATTCTTGTTTTAATTTAATAAAAAGAAAAAAAATTTATATTTAGTTTTATTTTATTAGTTAGTTTTATTTTTATTACTATTACTAGTGCATGCTCACCCGCTCCCAGGAGCCTATTTTGGTTTTTGATCCAGAAATTGAAAGAACTGCTCGAAGGATAAGAAAAAAGACAAGAGTGATGGCTGCCAATCCGAGAAGAACTCTTCGGGACTACTTTACTCCCACAGCAAATATCACTACAAGCATAGTCAATCCACCTGTGCAAGCTACTAACTTTGAGCTCAAACCCAGTTTGATTCAAATGGTTCAGAATTCGACTATGTTCAGAGGTGCACCAACAGAAGACCCACACACCCATCTTAGAAACTTCTTGAGGGTGGCTGACTCAGTAATTTGTAATGGTGTCACTCCTGATGCCATTAGAGTGAGATTGTTTCCATGGTCATTGGCTGACAAGGCATCTGCTTGGCTAGACTCTCAACCTGCTGAGTCCATTACCACTTGGGATCAACTGAAGCAAAAATTCTTGACCAAATATTTTCCTCCAGGTAAGACTACTAAGATCCGAGGTGCAATAATCAGTTTTGCTCAACTCGAGCAAGAATCTTTGCATGAAGCTTGGGAAAGATTTCAAGACTTACTCCGAAGTTGTCCACATCATGGATTTGAGAAGTGGCAATTGCTTGAATATTTTTGCAACGGATTATCTTCTCAAAATAGGGGAATTATTAATATGGCTTGTGGGGGCTCTCTAATGAATGGGGAACCTGCGACAGTATATGACTTAATTGCAGAGATAGCAGCCGATAATGCCCAATGGGAGACAAGTGACAGACACATCAAGAAATCAGCTGGGATCTACAAGGTTGAAGATGACACTAATGTTAACATAAAGCTAGATGCTCTCTCTAAACAGATGCAATCTTTGATGAAGGTACAAGCTCAATCTACTCCAATAATTACCTCCACTAGTGACATCACGAATAACCTCTGGGGAGACCTAACTGAAGAAGTCAACTATCTTGGTCAGAAGAAAGGTGAGTTAAGGCCTGGTATGCAAGATGCTTTAGTTAGATACATGGAAAAAGTTGGACACCCGTGCATGGGTGTTTTATCCAATTACATGGACAGGACTGATGAGAGGTTGCAATCCATTGAAGAACTGATAAAAGCACAGGGCCGGCCAACAACTTCAACTGAAGAGGCCAATTATGTTCAGAATTCCAACCGGACCCAAAATGACCCTTATTCAAACACTTACAATCCGGGTTGGAGAAATCACCCTAATTTCTCTTGGGGAGGACAACAAAAGGAGCAAAGCTCGAACTCCTATAAGCCTCCACATGTGCAAAGGCAAGAGGAGAAAAAGTTGGATACCAATGATGTGTTGACAAGGTTTATGCAGCAGACTAATGAAAAATTTGGAAGCTTGGAGGGAGCCATGAACAACGAATTTGGAAGCCTGAAGGGTCAAATCTCAAATCTCATTACTGTGTTGTCTCAAAGGCCTCAAGGCTCACTGCCTACCCAAACCGAGCCTAATCCAAGAAATGAGCATTGCAAGGCTGTCACTCTTAGGAGTGGCAAGGAGCTGGTTCAAGAAAACAATCAAGACGGGCGGGCGCCCCAGAAAGAAATACAAGCTCCCGCTGAGGGGAGCACTTCTGAGGAAAGCAAAAAGGAAAGGGAAAAATATGAGCAAGCAAAGGTAAATGTTCCTTATCCTCAAAGACTTAAAAATGAGCAGCATGATAAGCAATTTGCCAAATTTCTTGAAATATTTAGAAAATTGCATATCAACATTCCTTTTGCTGAAGCTATTGCTCAAATGCCTAAATATGCCAAATTTTTAAAAGAAATTATTTCTAACAAAAGGAAGTTAGAAGGCTTTGAGACAGTTAGGCTTAATGAGGAATGTTCTGCTATAGTTCTAAAAAAGTTACCACCTAAGCTTAAAGATCCAGGTAGTTTTACTATTCCTTGTACAATTGGTAACTCTCATTTTGAAAAGGCTTTATGTGATTTAGGAGCAAGTATAAATTTGATGCCTTTTTCTGTTTTTAGAAAGCTTGGTTTGCAGGAACCACATCCTACTAACGTCACTTTGCAGCTAGCTGATAGATCCATTGCCCACCCCCGTGGAGTGGTAGAAGATGTTTTAGTTAAAGTTGATAAGTTTATTTTCCCTGCTGATTTTGTTGTATTGGATATGGAAGAAGATGAGGAAGTCCCAATTATTTTGGGGCGTCCGTTCTTAGCTACAGGAAAAAGCTTAATTGATGTTCAGCAGGGAAAATTGACTTTAAGATTTGGAGATGAGGAAGTTGTATTTCAAGTCTTGAACTCATTAAAAAATCCCTCCTCATTTGCTTCTTGTAATTTTATTCAAGCTATGGATATTAATGATGTGGTTACCTCTGAAAGTTTTGATGATTTTAGAATTCAGGACCCTCTAGAAAAAGTACTTACTTTGCAGGGACTTGGCATATTGCAGGGTGGTGAGGAAGAAGAGTTCTTAATGTTTTTGCAGGCTCACCACCCTCACAAAAATTGGAGTAACCATAGATTTGAGGAATTGGAATGGGGTAATACTCCAAATCCCAAACCTTCAATTGAAGAGGCTCCTGAGCTTGAATTAAAGCCTCTTCCTTCAAATGTAAAATATGCTTTCTTGCATCCCCCTTCCTCTTTGCCTGTGATTATTTCTGCAGATTTGACAGATACCATGGAGGATAAGCTTTTGAGGGTATTAAGGGCCAACAAAGAAGCCTTTGGATGGTCTATTCATGATATAAAAGGCATTAGTCCCTCAATTTGCACCCACAAGATCTACATGGAGGATGATTACCAACCCCGGGCACTACCTCAACGCCGCCTCAATCCCAACATGAAAGAGGTGGTCAAAAAGGAAGTGATTAAGCTTCTTGATGCAGGGTATCATCTATCCTATCTCTGATAGTAAGTGGGTAAGTCCTGTTCAATGTGTTCCTAAAAAGGGAGGTACTACTGTAATGGAGAACGATAAAAATGAATTAATTGCAGTTAGGAAAACTACCGGGTGGCGTATGTGCATTGATTATAGAAAATTAAATGATGCCACCCGAAAAGATCACTTCCCCCTTCCCTTTATTGATCAAATGCTTGAGAGAGTGGCAGGTCATGATTATTATTGTTGTTTGGATGGATATTCCGGTTATTTGCAAATACCAGTGGCTTCTGAAGATCAAGAAAAAACTACTTTTACTTGCCCATATGGAACATTTGCATATAAAAGGATGCCATTCGGTTTATGTAATGCCCCTGCCACTTTCCAAAGATGCATGATGGCTATCTTCTCTGACTTGGTTGAAAAATGCATTGAGATATTCATGGATGATTTTACCGTCTTTGGATCCTCTTATGAGGATTGTTTACATAACTTGAATTCAGTGTTGCAGAGATGCAGGGATACCAATTTAGTGCTCAATTGGGAGAAGTGCCAATTTATGGTACAAGATTGCATTATTCTAGGACATAAGGTGTCCACTAGAGGCATTGAAGTTGATCCTGCAAAGGTTGAGGTAATTGCAAAGTTGCCCCCACCCAATTCTGTTAAGGGGGTCCGTAGTTTTCTAGGCCATGCCGGATTCTATAGGAGGTTTGTTAAAGACTTCTCAAAAATTGCAAAGCCTATGACTGACCTCTTGGTTAAGGAGGCCGCTTTTGATTTTTCTGACACTTGTTTGAAGGCTTTTAATTGTTTAAAGGAAAAATTAATTAGTGCCCCTGTTGTTGTTGCCCCCGATTGGTCGCTTCCCTTTGAAATTATGTGTGATGCTAGCGATACTGCTGTGGGGGCTGTTTTGGGGCAAAGAAAGAATAAGGTATTTTATACCATTTACTATGCCAGTCGTACTCTTGATGATGCTCAAAGAAATTATACTACCACAGAGAAAGAGTTGCTAGCTGTAGTGTTTGCTTTTGACAAGTTTCGTCATTACCTTGTTCTTTCTAAAGTTATTGTTTACACTGACCATGCTGCCATTAGATATTTGCTTGGAAAGCAGGATGCAAAACCCAGGTTAATCAGGTGGATCTTGTTGCTACAAGAGTTTGACTTGGAGATTAGAGACAAGAAAGGCTCAGAGAACTTTGTAGCTGACCACCTCTCAAGGCTTGACCATAGTGTGATGCAGGCCTCAAATGATGGGGAGATCAAGGAGGTTTTCCCTGATGAGAGACTTTTAGCTGTTTCTACTATTCCTTGGTTTGCAGACATTGTCAACTACTTGGTGGGTAAGGTTGTTCCCCCTGATTTTTCTTTTCAGCAAAAGAAGAAATTAATTTCTGATGCTAGACAGTACTTGTGGGATGACCCTTACCTATTTAAAGTATGTGGAGACAAGGTTATTAGGCGTTGTGTGCCTATGGATGAGGTAACTTCTATCCTTGAGCATTGTCACTCTAGAGAGGTAGGTGGCCACTTTGGCCCAAATAGAACTGCATATAAAGTTTTACAATGTGGTTTTTATTGGCCTACTATATTTAAAGATGCTCATGAATTTGTGAAAGCTTGTGATAGTTGTCAAAGGAGTGGCAATATTTCTAGGCGTCAAGAGATGCCTTTAAACAACATTTTGGTTTGTGAGATATTTGATGTATGGGGTATTGACTTTATGGGGCCCTTCCCTAAATCTTTTTCAAATCAATATATTCTTGTTGCTGTAGATTATGTGTCTAAGTGGGTAGAAGCTGTAGCCTTACCTACTAATGATGCTCGGGTGGTAGTGAGATTTTTAAAGAAAAATATTTTTACAAGATTTGGCACTCCCCGAGCAATTATTAGTGATGGTGGCACCCATTTTTGCAATAAACAATTTGAAAATCTTTTGAGCAAATATGGTGTCACTCATAAGGTGACAACTCCTTACCATCCACAAACTAGTGGCCAGGTTGAAATTTCAAACAGAGAGCTGAAAAGGATTTTAGAGAAGACAGTTAGTGGATCAAGAAAAGATTGGTCTTTGAAACTTGATGATGCACTATGGGCCTATAGAACTGCTTTTAAAACCCCCATTGGGATGTCTCCTTATCGTCTTGTTTTTGGAAAATCATGTCATTTGCCTGTTGAATTAGAGCATAAAGCACTTTGGGCTTTAAAATTTCTAAACTTTGATGCTCAGCTTACAGGTGAAAATAGGTTGCTGCAGCTCGATGAATTGGATGAGCTCCGTCTGGGAGCTTATGAGAATGCCAAGTTATATAAGGAGCGGACTAAAAAGTGGCATGATAAGCGCATCCAGCAGCGTGAATTCCATGTTGGTGAAAAAGTTTTAATTTATAACTCACGTTTGCGTCTTTTCCCAGGAAAGTTACGCTCAAGGTGGTATGGACCCTACACTGTTACTCAAGTTTTTCCTTATGGAGTGCTTGAGGTATCTCATGAAGATGGCACCATTTTTAAGGTCAATGGGCAGCGTGTGAAGCATTTTGAGGAAGGGTTGAGTCAAGTGAGCTATGTCACTGCCCTCAAGGACTGACTCTAGTACCGTCAGGCTCGGGACGTTAAACAAGCGCTTTGCAGGAGGCAACCTGTGTTTTATTTTCTCTCATTTTTGTTTTGTTTTGTTTTGTTTTTAGGAATAAGCTCAGACTGCAAGCTCTCTCAGGGAAGTCACTCTTACTCTCTCATTTATTTATTGTTGTGCCAATTTAATATTTTGCATTGAGGACCATGCTTTAGGCTAGTGTGGGGGAGTAGAGTTTAACTTTGTCAATTCATCTCTATTAATGCACATACCCATTGTATAAGTTGATAGCATATTTTCTGGCTTATTTTAGCGGCTTATGCTTCAAGTTGAAAAAAAAAAAATAGAGATTTTGCCTTTAGGGGATCCCATAATTAATTGACTTGACAGACTTGTGTTTGATTGTAACTGTGAGGATGTCCTTAGGAAGCTAATAATTAGCATTTGTCCCTGTTGAGTACTTTTTGTGAACTAGCTTCTAAATGTGAGATCCGAGCCTTCATAAGGGGATTGATACTAAATCATAAATTTTTACCCCTTTTCTTTCTATGAGTGTGTTTCCCAATTTGCTACATTCTAGAATTTGTCTTTTGACCATTTCAAGGCGAAAGTTGATTTGCATCATGTAAAACGATTTGGGTAATTTAGGTATTTTTCTGGCCTCAGAGTCGTTTGTTGAATTTATCCCTTGGTTGCCCCCTTTGAGCTTAACTGTTATATTTTTTTTTCTTTGGTACCCAGATATAATTTTTCTTTTTTTGTTTGTGGTAACCATTTGGAATTAAATGTGGAGCAACTATTGAAAATTACAATTTCGTCCTATATTTTTAGTTGTCTATATTGTTAGGACTGAAACTTTGTCCTATTCTTTAGTTATCTATCTTGTCAGGATAAAAAAAAAAGAGTGAATCATGTACTTACCCTTTCCTCCAAAAAAAAAAATGAAAAAAAAATAGGAAGAAAATTTGAAAAAAAAAAAGAAGGAAAGCAACAAGGAGGAAAATGCACATCAAAAGAATGAAAGAGCCAAAGGGCAAATAAAAAAAAAACAACAAAAGAGTCTACTCAAGAGAAAAAGAAAATCAAAAAGAGTTGACTCAATAGAAAAAGAGTGAAGAAGGAAGTGAAATTAATTTGGAGTTTGGGCAAATTTGTAAATTAGATAGGAGCTCCATATTTGGTTTCAAAGGTTACTATTTATTTCTTTTTTTTTAGCCCTTTGATTATCCATTTCTTCTTATTTCCTACCCTGCTCGACTAAACCTTGGCCCCATTACAACCCATGAAACCCCATCTTTTGCATGCATGTGAACTATTTAGTGGAGATTTGGTCAAATTACAAACATATGGTAATGTGCATTTTGTTGAAACTTGAGTGTATATTTTCCCTAGTCCCTAAACACTAAGAGAGATTGTGAGTGAGTGTCTTTGTTCACAGAAATGTATTCTTCAGGGACTTGAGCCTCTAATTGGGCAACCTCTTGACACCTCATTTGTGCTATACTGTCTATTGTCTGTCATTGTGCTTTTAATTTTAGATCCCTTATTTGGCTATCTCTGTTACTTTTTTGAAAAATTTATTGAGCCAGGAAATTTACTTGAGGACAAGCAAAAGTTAAGTGTGGGGGGGTTGATAAGCTCCATTTTAATGCAGTTTTTAGAGACACTTTTGGATTATTTTTAGAGTAATTATTATTAACTATATGAATCATCAACTTGATTTTCTCTATTTTTTCCAGATTGGTAGAAAAAGATGAAAAGAATGAAAGTTTAGTTTAATGCCACTCAAAGTTCAAAATAATATATATTTATATATGTATGGGCTGGGAAATGAAAGAAGATATAAAAGCCAATTTCAATTGGCTATGCATGGCCCAAGTGAAATTAGAATTAAAAGGCCCATGATTGAATTACAAAAAGGCTTTGGCACGGAACCTAGGAGGAAGATATAAAATGGCAACCAATGTATGAAGAGGGGGGGCGGCACATAGACAACAACAAAATAAAAACAAGCCGCTGAGAGTGAGAGATCTTGGGGGATAATAGGGAGAAATTAATTGAATTCAAAGGAACGTGAATCAAACAGGGAGAGAGCCGCACACAAGAACAAAACAACGCGGTAACAGTACCGCCGGCAACACATAGGAGAGGTTTTTGGGTACCGTTCTTGACACCGTGAGAGAGCTCTGGAGCAGAAAAAGGAGACGAAATTTGCAGGATCAGAAATTTCTCTATTCCGGGTTATTTTTATCTCTGTAATTTATGACTCCTAATTTTATTTCATTGTTCTTGAACACTATGGATAGCTAAATCCTCTTCTAGGGTCTAGGTGGATCTTGTTTGATTAGAGACCTTTTTATGTTTTAATTTATACTTTGAGTCCCTAATTTTTATTCCAATTAATATTATCCTATTGCTTTATCACATAATTAGGATTGACAACCCTTTGCATGTTCATAATCAATTAGTTGATCAGCGACCGTACTGCAATTAGTTGGTGGACCTATAGGATAATTGAGACTATAATTAATGAATGACCAAACTTTAATTTAGTCTTCCAATCATTCAACCTTTTTGTACCTTATGCTTTCCTTCGATTTAAATTCTAGCATGACCAAACTAGGGTTAATTTAGGGAAAAGAATATTAATCGCGAATGACCAAACGGGTTAATAGCTTTAGTAAAGGGATTGGTAATTGAATAAAATAAGGGGATTCAGGTAGAATTAGACATAGAGGAATCGAAACTTGCAAGTGAAACCGTGACCCTAGGCTTCTCTCCATTGGTTAAACTTCACATTTTAATTCTTGCTATTTATTTCTTTTTATTTTAGTTTCTATAACAACCACACATTCGTTCGTCTAAATAATAATTAATCTTAAGTAGTTTAGTACTTGTTAATTAATCCCTGTGGAGACGATATCTTTTATACTACTTCTGCGAGAGAGTACACTTGCTCTAAGTGTGTCTTTGACACAACAGGGATCAATGCCAATAAAGACGTCGTGATAGCATTCGAACCATGACTTTTTCTCCCGTCACAACTCCACACCCCCTCCTTAATCTCATCATCCGTAAAAGGTGCAGTAACCAAGTTGTTATCTTCCCCGCCCAATTTACTAAACTCCAGCCCCCTTAAAGTTGGGCGAACCAATTTAGGTTCCAAATAACTCTCCTCAAAATGCCTCCTAACATCCATTTTTATGTCAGTAACATCTTCCAATAAAACACCTTCCTTATTTAAGGCCACAATCTGATTCTGTCGTCGTCTACTTTGTAGACTAGCATGGAAGTATTTTGTGTTACCATCGCCCTCATTTATCCTCTTAACTCTGGACTTTTGCTTGAAAGTTTTCCTTCATATTTAAATTTTGCCAAAGTAAGGAAGAAAGGTTCTTACGCTTGGCAGCCACCTCTAAATCCTCACCCTCTGATGCAACACAGTCGGTAGCAGCCATATGTGAGACTATGTTATCAACAGTGAGATCCAACAAACCAAAAATTTCCTAATTCCACCACTTTGATCGGTCCCTCAAAAATTTCCCCTCACCTAGATTTTATACTTAATAATAGTATTTTAAAAATTTCTTTCACTTAATGCTAAACATAAAAGTTGGAGACTTTCTTCTATGAAATTAAATAAGTTTGGGGAGGGGGGGGGTCGTTAGTCTCTAGGGTTTGAACTCTGGATCTCATTCTTATACTCCTTCGGTAACCATTAGCTAGCCAACTGAGCTACCTATTTGAGATGCCTAAGTATTTTATTTTGCTTATACTTCTTTTGTTTCACAAAACACATTTTAAGATTATCTACACGTAACAAAAAAAATTAATTATTTTTATTATTTTTGAAAGAATTACTTGTATTTTTCCTATAATACTTTTACCTATTTATTAATTAATTACACATATTTATCTCTACGCAACAAAAAGTTAAGATAGTTATCAACATAACTAAATTAATGTTACATTAAACTTTAAAAGCGATAAATAAAATGAAACAAAATTATTCTTAAAAACATACATATATTGTGAAACAAAAGGAGATTTAATTAAGGAGAGAGTATTTTGCTTATACTTAAAGAGTAATGCTATTCAGCCAAATTTTTCTAGACAAAAATAGACAAAAACCACATTACAATATCAATTAATCAAGTTTTTTAAGCCACTAACCAACCTACTTTTTCACAGTTTTTAGTCAATGGCCTAAAAAACTGTGAAAAAGTAGGTTGGTTAGTGGCTTAAAAAACTTGGTTAATTGATGTTGTAACGTGGTTTTTGTCTAGAAAAATTTGGCTGAATAGCATTGCTCTTAAAATGTCATTTTCACTACTATATCCTAAAGTTTTGTTACGTATGATACCTAACATCCAAACACTTAGTTACATATCTCCCCATTTATAAGGCAAAATCGACTTTTCAGTAACTTAGGCTAGAGCTGGCAAAATGGGCCAAGCCCGCCGGGCCAGGCCCGCCGGGCCAGGCCGGGTTAGCCCGAAAAATGGGAGGGCTTGGGATGAAGGAATTGAGCTCGTTTTTACATCCGGACTTTTTAGCCCGGTCCGCAAAAGCCCGAGCCCGCGTCGGGCTAGGCCGACCAGGCCATGGGTGGCCCGTAAGCCCGTGAATAAAAAAATTGGGATCACAAAAGGATCCTTCTTTCACCCCATATCAAGTTTATCTCTTGTATTTAATTTCCTTACCCGTTCTCTATGTAGCAAACTCATCAATTTCCTTACCTAGTTAATATGCTGATTCTTTCCTTGTTTACCTCTCAACAATGACGAAAGTGTTTGAATTGAGCTATTGATTCTTCTTCTGATTTGATTGAAGTTTTCTGTGTATCGTGCATTGTGTTCAAACTGAATATGTTTCAACAATTATGGCGTCGGTTCACGACTTTCATCTATATAGCCGACACCATAAAACAGGAGAAAAGCGTTGGTTGTTGAATATGTTCCAACCATCTTTGAAGAACCATTTTAGATAGTTCTCATTATGGACTTCCACAATCTCGTTTTTTTTCTCGTAGTCAACTAATGTAAATAACCATCTAGTGCCTTGGCATTCATTGCTCAACATATGATCATCATATTCCCAGCAAATTGAGTTACATTTTTGGAGTTACAGTTTTGTGCATCATTTTGTCCGGTTACATGATAGTGTCGCTAAAAAATCGCGCATAATCTGGGCTAGCCCGAAAAGCCCGCAGCCCGCATAGGACCGGGCTTGGGCCATAAAGGGTGGGACCAAATTTCAGCACAGGCTTTTTAGCCCGAGCCTTAAAAGCCCGAGCCCGTAGCGGGCCGGCCCGATATGGGCCGGGTAGCCCGTTTTGCCAGCTCTAACTTAGGCGGGAAGTTCGGCCAAATGTTTCTTCCTATATAAGGGTGTTATTCCATGTACCAAAGTTTCCAATTCTATATGGTGGTCTACCCCATTTAAGCCATGTGTACTCATTGCTATCATTGTGGAACGTGTAGTATATTAACTCTTGTGTCACATATAGATATGTAGCAGTTGTAGCATTAATTGTGGTGATCTCCTTACTGACATGGAAGTATGTTAGCAAGATGTAGGAAGGATATATCTATAGTCTCACTTCTACTTTTGTGCCTACATGGTTGGTCTTCCCACTACCAAAAATTTGAAGCGCATGCTTCCCGCCAACAAAATTAAAACTAATCCAACTACCTACTTAATGATATTAATGACATGAAAACCTAACCTCCACCTCATTTCTCTTATTCACTATTAATAAGTTTCATAGAAGACTTCCTCATGGAAGTAAAAACGTAGCTCCTTATAACCAAAGTGAAAGCAACTGAGCTGATGGCAAACCAGATCAGTAACACTCGCATGGACATCCTCGGAGAAGGCTCATACCGTCAGGGTCGCATGGAAGCTATTGGAAAAGGCTCAAACCGTAACAGTCGCGTGGATATTGTTGGACAAGGGTCAATGCGTGGAGCTCTCCCTTCCATCCTAACACCACCTCATTTGTGCAAAACTTCCAAGGAGAACGTAAAAGAAGCTTCATCAAGTGATGATAGCAAAGATTATGTCTATACCGTGGAGGTTGTCCCTGACGAGGTTTGTTGATTCATCCTTCGTTCACTGTTTGTAAATACATGTGATAGATTTCGTTAATCTTATCTCTATATATGTGAAATATTTTTATAAAGATTGTTTCTATATATATTAAGAGAAGTTAGAGATATCTGAATGGTGATGTTGATATTTGAGAACCTTTTCAGAATATTGCTAGGATGCCTTCAATGTTTACTAAGAAGTGCCATGGGGTTGTTCCAACACGTGTTATATTCAAAGATCCTGAAGGAAATGTCATTAACGTTTACACTCTTGCGCATGGTAACACTATTTACCTCATGGGTGGTTGGAAATACTTGAGGCAGTACTATGGTTTACAAAAGGGTGGTTGGGTTGACATGGTGTATGATGGTGCTACAAGATTCAACATTAGGCTATTTGCTCCTGATCGAAAGGAGATAAACTATCCACCTATGCCTGAGTCTCTCATAGCAGATCCCCGTACCCTGAACTTACGTGCACCAATACCAGAACTGCGTTTAAGTTTATTGATTACAACGAATTTAAATCTAGGTTAATTAAATGGGTGACATTTGCTGAGCTAACTGGAGATACAATGGTATGCTTACTTTTGTATTTTTGAGTATTTTATGATTTCATCTTCATATTCATCTTCTAATCTTTTGTTAAAAAAGTTTCATGATCTAATACTTAAGTTTTCAACAGACGATTCCACGTGACGGAGCGTATTCTGAACTTTCGGTTGTTGATTGTGATGCCACTATAATAGATGGGTATGGAAAGAAGTGGTGTCTTCCTCAAGCATGATATTAATGTTCCAGATAAGTGTGGCTTGACCAGGGGATGGGCTCATTTCTGTAGTGCAAAGCGGTTCAAATAAGAGCAGAAGATCGTGTTTGGTGTTTTGGAACGAAATGCTAAAGAACTATATTATTTCCCAACTTGTTGAAGCCCGCAATCCTTCATGATGATATTATGTTTAAGTCAGCTATATTTTGTGAAATGGGATGTAATATACTATGTTTAAAGCATCTGTAGTTCAAGTTAACTATGTTTTGTTAAATGGGATGAAGAATCAATCATGATGCTCTATAGGTTAACTCACCTATCTTTAAGTGAGTTAAGATTCATGTTTGTAAGATATATGTTATTATTAATGTAAATTACGAGTTGTAATGCCAGATGATATTACCAAGTATTATGTGAAAATGGCTTAATGTTTTACTTATTTTTTATTCATTAGTCATGGCCATATCTTACTTCTTTCATAACTATTTAATTTTTCCTATTTATGACTTAATCACCTAAATCTGTTATTAAAAATATTTTTACATCAGTGGAATTAAGTATCAAACTTTGAGTAATGAAACTAAGATAACCTACGAATTAATGAACACGTGCAAGGACAACTATTGCTTATCCAAAATACTATTCATCTTCACTTTACCATGTTCAATTACTTTTAGACCAACCCATCCCATATATGTACTTAAAGGATAGACCGACAAGTTTAAGTCAGCTCCCATAAATAAGGTGATCATAGTATGACATCTACTCTTTCTTTTGTAATGTAGTCATGCTTTTTAAGAATGTTTTTTTAAAACTTGTAGGGTATGCCACCTTTATTACCGTACTGACACTCAATAGGCCCACACCTCATTTATTATACAGATAGCATATAATAGGATTGTTACTAACTCCTATATATATATATATATATATATATATATATATATATATATATATATTAAAGGAGTCATTTTGAACATTCACAACAAGCATTCGGTTCTAAATGCGAAATGAGTGCTCCAAGCAATCCAGAAATGACTACAGAGTCTCCCTCACCCCTTTCACTGTTTTATATGAACTTCGTATCAAGTATGAACCATATTATATTGAATACCATGCCGATCAGGTTTGTATCTATTTATTGATAAATTTGTAATATATGTTGTTATTGGTTGATACATTTAGACGGTTAAGATCATAAGTTCCTCATTTTGTTTGTGACGTTTTTAATAATAGGAGTCTGCAAAACTACCACGAATGTTCAATCTCTGTCACCTTCACTATGTGTCCCCCAAGGTACTGCTGTGTGATCCTGTAGGGAATATATTTCACGTTGCTGTTGAAATCAATAACAATGAGGCAATGTTCAGTCGTGGTTGTAATGCAGTTGGAAAATTTTATGGACTTCATTTGGGAGGTTGGGTTAGGCTTGTGTTTGCTGGCAGTGACATTTTTATGATGCAATTGAAAGATAGGCTTGACCGCGTTGTTCATTACCCTTTGCCTGCGAGATTTACAAGTATTGGGATCCCCCTTTGATCATTGGAGATTTCCAGAAATAAGCTGTTACTAACCATTGTGATCAAATATGCAGAAGGACTGACTTTTTTCATGTGGTTGTGAAGGATTTGATAGCCATGGATGTCACAACTGGTTTCCTGGTATAGTTAAATTAATTTTTCAAAACTAAATTTTATTACCATAATACTAAAATAATTGGTTGTTAATTCATGTGGTTATTCATTGTCCTAATACGTTTTTGCAGCACATTCCTCAAGAGTTTTACAAAGTCCCATTTCGGAAGAGTGGAATTCCAATATTGGTATTTGATGAATATGGATTCCAGACAACATGCTTGGTTGAATTTGACAACCAGGACCCAAACCTCTGTGGTATCACTGAAGGATGGGGAAAAGTCACCAATCACAGGAAGTTTTTTGAGGGACTGCGTGTGGAGCTTTCTGTACCTTGTGGAAATCCACATCTTATGGGGATTTCTACGGTTAACTACCATTGCCCCGCCTAGAAGTAGTTCTAATGTTGTTGTCATCAATTAGTATTTAAGAGAAGTTTGATTACAGTAGTGTGTTGAAGTAAGTTTCTGGTGATAATGTCTAACTTAAGTTTTACATGTAACTTGTCGGTCACCGTAGCTATGTCACCCCTCTTTGTACTAGCAGTTTACTTTAATGAATAAAACTTGTTTATTAACTTGTGCTCATATCTTCAATTATTAACCAATTCAAGAGGACATTTCTTTCGCGAAGACGTATTTGGTGTGAATTGATAACAAAAGTTATACTAATGGGGTATTTTTTGGTATTTAAGCAAATATTGAAACACATAAAAAACAACCATTTGCTTAGTCAAAGTGGGATTTGATTAACTTAATAAATCGTTGAAGAATATATTTCTCTTCCAAAGTTCAGGAATGAAGGGACTAATATTTCTCAATGATATCTTTGCAAAAACTAGTTAACAACACAAATTAAGCATTTGATATAAATGCATTTGGACTTTAAATTTGGATTTTGAATTTGGAAAAACCAGTGAGCAACACAAATTAGGCAATTGTTATCAATGCAATTGAACTTTAAATCTGGTATTTGAATTTGGTATAGATATTAGTGGCGTCTTTATTGTTACTATGGATACGCACGAAATTTGAATCTGCGAACTTGCATGATTAGACAAAAAAGTTATCCACTTTAAAACATTAAAGATGCATTTAAGTAAGCATGATCTACGCGTCATTGAGTTATCACCCCACTTATATTAGGCTAAACTTATAAAGTTGAGTGTTTCCTTTTTAGACTAGGTGGATGGCTCATACAAATAAATGCAAGTATTTATTAGTTAGGTGAAGTAAATGACGTTGGTGTGGGGTTGGCAGATCCCATAAATGGATGAAATAAATGGACCACCAGTGTGATGACCGAGAGTGTATTCCCTCCGGATCTAATTATAAGCAAAAATAAATACTTTTACACATATTTAGGATCGTGGTTTTGTACATTTAATTTATTTGAATTCAAGGAAAAGCCAAATAGATTTACTAAAATATCCCTAATTAATGATTATCTTCTCACAACATTAATTAGCTACTTTAAGAGTAGTTGTGGAAAAATAGCATTAAATATGGGTGGGTTAGTTGAGATTTGCTTATATTTGAGTCCACCAAAACTAGATACTTTTTTGGTTATAATTAGGTCTGGGGATTTTTATTCTGACCTCTGATCATGTTGACTTTCTATTTGAAGAGTACAGTGACTATGTGGGGGACTACTATTTCAAGCTGTTTGAACTCTCCGTATTACCACAACCGTACAAATGGAGAGGCGTATCTTCAGAAAGTCCACCTCGAGCCGAATGAAATTTAATTCCCTGCAATTTGATTTGACCCATATGAAACTTGCTATTTAAGTGGATGTGACTGACATTTATAATACTACCAACAAAGGCAACTTGGGTAATGACACTTTTGGAACAATATCTCATTTACTTAGGTAGGACAACCACTATCCTATTTATTACCATAAATAGAGTTCAACAAACGTGTTTGTCAGTGTAGCCTCACATCTAAACTACCAACCCCGAAAGTACAAATATGTACTCTTACTCTGAGAACAATACAGAAACAGGTATCCGTCATTGTCAACAGTAAAACATTTCTTGAGCCACTCCTTATTTATTAGAACTTATTACCAACAGCAAAACATTTCTTGAGCCACTCCTTATTTATTAGAACTTATTATCAACAGTAAAACACTAGATGACTATATTCTCTCATTGCAAGATGCGAAATTTTGCATATTCTTACACTTCTTCAATCTGCCATCTTAAACCTACCATGTCATCATTAACTATAGTTCAACTATCCTCATTATTATAGGATCAATATGGGTAAACTAACAATCAAAAATAATTCTTACTAACTCATCAACAAGTAGAAAATATAAAGAAGTTGGGTCAAGTTCAATTGTTATAATTAACCCACATTGGAGCAAAAACCATTTAATTCAATTAAAAATAGCTTAAATTCTACGTAGTTGTTTTGACTCACAAAAACGACTTTAGTTTATCCATTTAGTTTACCCCATTAAAGATTAACACATACAAAATGGTAATCACACTACTACCTCGGTGCCAAAAAATAGTATTTTTAAAAACTCAATGTATAATTCTCCAAATATTATCAAAATGGCCTTTATAATTATTCATTTAATTAGAGTTCCAAAGTATAGATTAATTGATTCAAGACTGTTTTATTGTGACTTGATCTATTTCAAGACAACTAAAAATAGACATATTAAGAAAGCAAAACTACCAACGGGACGCAGGGATTAATAACTAATTAATGTGGATACAGGTTGATGCAGGTAAGTTTTAATGGTAGAGGAGGATACTCATACACCACTATATAAGCATACCTTTGGGACATAGTTCTACATAGGCATGGCAGCGAAACCCATACCCGCGGGGACCGAACCAAACCCGCCCCGATTTGACGGGTTTTCCCCGCTTTGACTGGGTTTGGGTTTTCCCCGAAATTGAAAAATGGGGATGGGACGGGTAATGGGGATATAGGTCCCGTCCCCGAACCCGCCCCGAATTTAGGAAGTTACATTAATACCCCTCCAAAATTAGAAACCCTAAAAAGACAAACACCTAACAGCCTAAGTGCCTAACACGTTCTTCTCTCTCAGTCTCACAGTGCACCTCCTTCCTGAATCCTGAGTCGTGAGTGTCCTGACCTCTTCCCTCTCTCACACAGCGGCAGCGCCTCCTCCCTCTCTCAAACACAGCGTTTCCTCCATCTCTCACACAGCGCCTCCTCCCTCTCTCAGACAGCACCTCCTCCATCTCTCACACAGCGCCTCCTATCTGGTATTGTTTATTAATCTTGTTGCTTTTCTGTTAAATGTATCTTCTTCTCTGTGTCATTTTTTTTCATTGTTACTGAAATTTTTTGGTGGAATTTCGTGAAGCATTTTTATTCAGTTACTGAACCTTTGGCTTAACTAATATGATGCAATTTTGTCTCAGTTACTGAACCTTCTTCTCTGTGAAGCATTTATATAATAGAAATTAATGTGGGAAATGTAGTTTGATTTTGGTAGCTTATGTTATGTATCGCTGGTTCAAAAGAAATTAATGTGGGAAATGTAGTTTGATTTTGGTCTCAGTTTGATTATGTAGTTTGATTATGTAGTTTGATTTTGCTAATATGATGTTGCTGCTGGGAATTAATGTGGGAAATGTAGTTTGATTTTGGTAGCTTATGTTATGTATCGCTGGTTCAAAAGAAATTAATGTGGGAAATGTAGTTTGATTTTGGTCTCAGTTTGATTATGTAGTTTGATTATGTAGTTTGATTTTGCTAATATGATGTTGCTGCTGGGAATTAATGTGGGAAATGTAGTTTGATTATGTAGTTTGATTATGTGGGAATTGGATTAACTAATATGATGTTGCTGCTGGGAATTGGTTAACTGATGCTGTTGTTTGGGAATTGGTTAACTAATATGATGTTGCTGCTGGGAATTGGTTAACTGATGCTGTTATTGGTTTTCTAATTTGGTTAACTGCAGGAATTGGTGCTGGGAATTGGTTAACTGCAGGAAATTGACATGGACATAGTTGGTAATTCTCAACCACTCATTTCACAAGAAAGTGCACACCAACTAGCTCCTGGTTTGGAAGGAAGTTCCAACCCTTTACCTAATGGTCTCAATATATCACCAAATGAAACAGTTGAAACACCTAATCCGGATGAGGCACCTAATGATGAGACAGCTGATAATACAGAGGCATTGACACAAATAGGTAAAGGTAGACTTAGGAGTAAGGTATGGAATCATTTTACAAAGGTTCAAGTTAATGGAGAGGATAAGGCTCAATGTCACTATTGCAAGAAATACCTTGGTGGAAAATCATGCAATGGAACAAAACATTTGCATGATCATCTGCTTAAATGTAATGCTAAATTGCTTCTCGATAACAAGGCAAAAAAAAGGGCAAACATTTCTCATGCCAAAGAGTTTGCAAGGAAAGCAAGAATTAGGAGTTGGAACTTATAATGCTGAAAACTCAAGGAAAGAGCTTGCTTGTGCAATAATTATGCATGGATATCCACTTTCGATTGTTGATCATGTTGGTTTTAGGCGATTTGCGGCTTCTCTACAGCCATTGTTTCAAGTTCCTTGTAGAAACACTATCAAGAAGGAGATATTCAAGGTGTATGAGTCTGAGAGGTCATTAGCTACAAAGTTGTTTGATAATCTTCAATCAAGAGTGGCCATTACATCAGACATGTGGACTTCGGGTAATCAAAAAAAGGGGTATATGGCTGTTACTACACATTATATTGATGGTTCTTGGAATTTACAGAGCCGCATTTTGAGGTAATAACAAATTAATACTTTTTTTAGTAATACTTTTTATATTAATACTTTTTTTAGTAATACTTTTATATGAATCTCTTTACATGTTAGGTTCATTTATGACCCTGCTCCTCATTCAAGTGAAAGACTTTGTTCTGCTTTATTTAACTGTTTACTTGAATGGAACCTTGATACAAAATTGTCAACTATCACCTTAGATAATTGTAGCACAAATGATGCTATGATTGACAAAATTAAGGAGAAGTGTGAGACAAGTACTTTGTTGAGGGATGGATCTCTTCTTCATATGCGTTTCTGTGCGCATATATTAAATTTGATAGTAAAGGATGGTTTAGAAGTAGTGAAAGATGGCATAGAAAGGGTTCAGGATAGTGTAGCTTATTAGACTGCAACTCCTAAAAGGAAGGAAAGATTTGAGGAGACAGCTAAACAATTGAGAATTTCAAGCACTAAAAGTTTGTGTTTGGATTGTCCAACGAGATGGAACTCCACGTATAAGATGCTTAGCATTGCTATTTTGTATGAGGATGTATTTAGTAGGTTAAGGCTGAATGACACTCAATACACTAGTGTTCCAACTAGTTCACAATGGAAATTTGCAAAGAATGTTTGTGAAAGATTGGAAAAGTTCAATAAAATCACTGAACTCATTTCTGGCACTAAGTATCCTACTGCCAATTTATTTTTTCCTGAGATTTGTAAGATCAAATTGGCAATATCTACTTGGATGGTCTCCTCTGATACACTGATTAAAGAAATGGCTAACAAGATGATGCAGAAATTTGATAAATATTGGAGTGTCACCCTGGATGTAATGGGAATTGCTACTATTTTGGATCCTAGATACAAAATGGATTTACTTGAATTCTATTTTGAAAAATTGTATGCACGTGACTCTGTTGAGCAAGTTAAGAGGATCCAGCAATTGTGCTATGATTTAATTGCTGATTATCAAATGAAATTCAATCAAGATTGTGGTAACTCATCAATGTCGGAAGCTGGTTGTGAGACTAATGATGGTTTACAAGATTTTGATGCTTTTGTTCAAAGGAGAAAAAGAGCTAGAACATCATTTTATAAAACAGAATTGGATCATTATTTGGGAGAGGATGTCTTACCTCGAAGTCCCGATTTTGATATTCTGTTGTGGTGGAAGTTGAATGGGGTTAAATATCCAACACTTCAAGCAATTGCAAAAGATATATTAGCAATTCCTATTTCTACAGTAGCTTCTGAATCAGCATTCAGCACTAGTGGAAATATCTTAAGCCCGCATCGTAGCCGACTTCATTGGACAACCTTAGAGGCTTTGATGTGTGCTAGAAGTTGGTTATGGAGTATCGAAAACAATGGTATGTTTTAAATTGTTTTTACATATAATGACAAATTGTATAGAGTAATTTGATGATTTACTGTTGTATTGAATTTCATATTTATAGGTGGTATGAGTTCTCAATTGAATGAGTATGCTACTTTACTCAATGAAATAGACCCCGATGATGAAGGTGAGATTTACTATCCATTTATTTATCACCATCTTCCAATTTTATCAACTTTAGTGTTTGTATTTAACATGTATTTTTTATTTTGTAGGTGAAATATTGACTAGTTGTGTCACTTCCCACTTTGAAGAGTGAAGACGTCAAAAGCATTTAGCGAAGAGAACATTGATATAGAATTTGAGACAATTTCAGATTGATGATTCATCAGAATGATATACTGAGTTATTTGTTGTTCATTTTAAGATGGTTTATTTAAGATGTTTTATTAAGATAGTTCATTTTAAAATGGTTTATTGGATGGTTTATTTCAGATTGATATCATGCTCAGATTGATGATTTATTTGAATGTTCTGTTTTCGTTTTAATATCATGTTCATTTTAAACATGATATTTGTGTATATTTGTTGTTCAGATTGATGATTCAACAGATTGTTCTGTTTTCGTTTTATTAGTCAATAAATGGCAGAGTTCGGGTTTGGGTGTGGGTTTGGGTTTGGGAGCGGGTTCGGGTTCGGGTTTGGGTTTGAGACAGGTAAAAATTACTTTTAAATTTTAAAAAATGAATTCCACTGCGGGGACGGGGTTGGGACGGGGATCCCCGAACCTGTTGGGTACGGAGATGGGGATCAATTTTTCATCCCCGTTGGGTTTGGGACGGGGAACGTGGGTGAATATGGGAATCGGGGATGGGGATGGGGAATGTTAAACCCGTCCCCGCCCCGCCCCATTGCCATGTCTAGTTCTACACCACATCCTGAGATCAAATACTCTTATCTCTTGCATTCATTCGCTGTCTTATTGTGCTAACTCAAGCTGAAGGTATGGTTTGTATCTTATACCTTAAGAGTGATGTCTTTTTCTGCTAACTAAATCTGGAGTTATATATTGTATTTGATATCAATCTTATAATCGAAACTTGTTTTTCTCATGGTTCATTTTAAACAATTTTTGTTTCCCAATTATTTCTTTCATAACTAAAGATTTTCCAAAACTCATGCTAACTTCTTCCTGGTGACCACGTTATCATATTTGTAGTGTGTTATGTGACGTTCTCAAGAATGTAAGATAAAATGATTTAGCTTATGTGAATTTGAGAGCAGTGGTAAGAAAATGATAAGAGAGAGAGAGATTGGAAATTGGAATGTAATCTACTTCTCATTGATCTGAATGTGTTACACATATTCATACCTATATATAGGTACCTTAGAGTCTATACAATCAGTTACAAGCCGTAACCGAACTAACTACCTATAACAGAAATATGCAACAAGCAGAATTAACATAACAGCATGCTATAGCACTGCATAACAGCATAGATGCTATAACACCACCAAAACAGCACTGACTAAAGCCTAAGGTATAAACTCTACAATTCTCCACCTTGAATTAGCTTTAGATAGTGCCAATTCCCAAAATTCCAAGGCAATGTTGAAATTTCCTCCCAGGCAGTGATTTAGTCATCATGTCAGCAGGATTATCAATTGTACCAATCTTCTCAAGGCTTACTTCCCCTCAATGATTTCGCTTACAAAATGAAGCCTCACATCAATGTGCTTTGTTCTCTCGTGGTACACTTGGTTCTTAGCCAAATGAATACCACTTTGACTATCACAAAACACCTTTGATGCAGACTGTTGTCCTCCCAAATGCAAAGCCATGGCTTTCATCCATATAGCTTCCTTAAGAGCTTCTGTGACAGCCATGAATTCAGCTTCAGTTGTGGACAAGGTCACCACCTGCTGCAAGTTGCATTTCCAACTCACTGTGTTTCCACAAAACTTGAATACAAAACCAGTTAGAGACCTCCTTGTGTCTGTTGCGCCCGAAAAAGTCCCCGAGGGAGAACCTTCCTCGTTCACAACTTTTTCTAAGACAATGAAGCCGCCACCAATATTTATTAAGGAAAATATTAGGAAAACTTTTTTGGAAAGCGATTGGTCTTGCGAAACTAGAGAATAGGGTTCGGGGGTCGGTTACGTGCAGGGAAGGTGTTAGCACCCCACACGTCCTCTCTACTGAGAGGGAACCTTTAATTAAATGTGTGGTTTTAGTGTGTTGACTTGAAAATACTTAATTTTGCCTCTCTACTTCTTATTGAAAAATTCTCAATGAAAATCTTTATTTATTATGAAAAAGAAAAGGGGGAAGAATGGGTTTTTAGAAAAAAAACGCTTGACGGGACATGGCCCGCTCCTACGTATCTCCCGGTGCGATGAAGAACTCAAAGCTACGTAGTTTTTCTTTGTCCTGAAAAAGGTTTTTGTCTTTTATCTTTTTAGTGAGTTTTCGAAATAGGACGAGCATTTAGTGAATGATTAAACTAACCAAGGTTATGGGTAATCACCGCTAAGTACTCTTGAAAATGAGAGTCACTACCGCCAGTCAGACGAACAAAGGTTCTGATTGACCATTAGTAGCGACTCGTTTTTATTTGTTCTTTAGAAAGGGGTTTTCGAAAGAGATTGATTGGCACGAATGATCAAACTAACAAAAGTTATGGGTGATCATCGCTTGTTGTTCTTTTGGGAAAAAGACATCGCCACCAATGGCTAGACGAACAAAGGTTCTGATTAACCACTAGCAACGATGGGTTGAAAATGATTTTAGAAAGGGAAAGGTTTTTGTTCTGAAAATGATCTTGGTTTGCGAAAGTGATTCTTTTTTGTTACGAAAATAACTCTTTTTTTGTTATGCAAATGCTAATTTTTATGGTTGCGCTTGACGAGAATGTGACTCGCTCCTACGTATCCCAAATGGGAATCAAAGCGACGTAGTTCTAACGAGCCTCGAAAGTGAAAGTCTTTTTGCTTAGGTTTTGAAAAGTGGAGGGTGCTCATAATGATCAAACTAACAAAGGTTATGGGTGATCATTACTAACACTTGCCATGATTTTTGATGCTTGGAAAATATCTTTTGAAATTGAAAGCATTCATGATAATCAAACTAACAAAGGTTATGGGTGATTATCACTAGCACTCCATTGTTAATAATCATGCAAGCAGAGGCTTCGCAAGACTACTAACAAAGTTTTGATTTTGAAGAGTTTTCGCAATTGGATTAATTTTTGTTCGGGGAAGCATTTATCCATCATTGGGAAAAAAAGGATTGTGAAAAAAAATAAGTTCGCTTAGGGAAAAGAAACGAAATAAAAAAAAGAGAAACAGGGGGCGTAGTAGTAAAATAAGGGTGTAAATAAAGGAGGGCTGCATTATTAAAACTGGGTGCAGATAGTGAGCCCAGCTCGTTTTTGTAAGCTGGGCTGGGTTTTTTTATTTTCTGACGGGCTGGTCTGTTTCAACAAAAAGAGAAATCGTGGGCTTTCAAAAGGGGGGGCGTGCGGAGTAAAAGGAGGGGTGCGAGTTGTAATCTGAAAAATAAAAAAACGCAAAAAGACAAAATTGCCCTTGCCTTTCTGCTATAAAAAGAAAACCCTAAATTGGAAACCCTAATTTCATCTTCTCTTCCCCACGGCGCGCCTCCATCCCAAACTATCAAACCCTCAAAAAAAAATTTCTTCTCTCCCTCTGTGCGCCGTGCTCCTTCTTCCTCTTCCCCCTAATTTCGTTTCCTCTCTCCCTCCATCGTTGCAAACCGAATCACTCTCCCTCAATTCTATTTTCGTTTTTCTCTCCTCCTCCACTACTGCAAACCGAATCACTCTCTCTCAACTCTATTTTCGTTTTTCTCTCCTCCTCCACCACCGAACTCTCTCATACGGCGCAAAGTTTCCTCCCCCTAGCCATAGATCTACTTTTCCTTTCCACGGCACCGATGACAAAAAATGGGGAGAAAAGAGTGGATTTGATGGGGCCGCCGCGAAGAGGGAGAAGGTGGCGGGCCGACTGTGACTGTGCTCACGGCGAGGAGGTGGACGCCGGCGGTTGACAACCGAGACTGGTACGGCAACGCGACGGAGGGGGGTTTCGCGAACGCACCGGTGACTGTGAACATACGGTGGTGGGTTGGCGACGGCGTGTTTGGTGGTGATAGGGTGGTTGTTGGCCGATGGTGGTTAAGGGTGGCTGAGGCGGTGGTTGAACGGCGGAGATTCGGTGGTGCACGGTGAAGATGCGGCGGCGACCGGAGGTAAAGTTTCTGCTTGTTGTTTTCTCACTGCCTCCTCTCACAGTGTCTCCCCCCTCTCTACATTCTGTTTCTTTTCTAAATGGATTAATTTTGACTTGTTGCCCTAAATTTTCAAACTAACCTATTACTAGTTAAACCCTTAACTAATTTCGTTTTCATAAACAGAGAGATAACAGCTGATTCTGAAAACCTTGTTTTATATTTAACACTGATCTTTCAAAAGGGGAAGAAAAGGATAAACTAAACCTATTGTAAATAACAAGATCATAATAGGGAAAACAAAAATAAGACTACATTTTGGAAGAAAGCAGAGATAGGTTAGACCACCTTTTTCCAGCCTCTGAATGGGTTCCTGTTGCTTACTAGACTGAAAACTGCTACTGTTTCTGGGTGAAAAATTTGCTCCTGACTGTATCTGAATTCCTCTTGTGTGAAGATTGCTCTAAAAATTGTTTTCTTTCTAATTTCTTAAGCTCACAAATGCATATCTTTTGCTGTGTTTGCTACTGTTTTTGTGAATTGCTCTGTGTGTGTGTATATTGCTGTCTGTGAATTGCCCTCTGTGTATCTGTCCCAGCTTTCTATATAGCCTCTTCAGTTTTTGTCCTTTTTTCTCAGCCAGCTATGTGCATTTGAAATGTCTCTTTTACTTTCTCAATCTATGATGCTGCTCTTCTGCTACAGCCACTGACCCCTTTTTTTTTACTTAGTTCATGTTTGTAGGTTAATAAAGATATGAGAGGGAGCAGAGGCGTGGGGTCTGTTTGTGCAGAGACAGACTGTGTGCAGTGCATTGGTTAAGAGCTGAAAATGGGTATTAGCCACAAACAAACTAGAAAGATACATTGGTTGCAAGTTGAAATTGTTTGCTGCAATCCTGTAACCAACCAAACACCATGCGATTTACCTCTCTGCTTTGTATCATTACTGTATTGTTTGTACGGCCTACCACATGTTCCTCTTTTATCTTTTATTTTGTAAATGTAATAATAATAGTAATAATAATAAATGAATACTATTTACACAATTCTTTAATTCTTTCTTGTTTTTTAGTTGTCTTGAATAATGAAAAAAAAGTAAGTTTTACTAATAATAAAAGAAGTGACGCAAAAATCGCTAACGAGCACTGAATGACATGTGTTAACGAATAAAACCTCAAAATGCAAAACGAACAATATTTTGATTTATTTTCTACTAAATTTTACATTAGCCGGACAAAATTAGGGTATGACAGTGTCTAGGCAACCAGCATAGTCAGAGTCAACAAATCCTGTTACACCAGAGATGCTGTCTTCATGCCTTTGGAAATGCAAGCCTACATCACTTGTCCTCTTCAAGTATCTGAGAGTCCATTTCAATGCCTCCCAATGCTGCCTGCCAGGTCTTCCCATGTATCTACTCACAATACTCATAGCATAAGCCAAATCTGGCCTAGTGCATATCATTGCATACATGAGTGACCCCACAGCACTTGCATATGGAACACCTTCCATATATTTCTCTTCTTCTTCAGTTTTAGGTGAGTCATCTGAAGACAACCTAAAATGCTGAGCCAAGGGTGTTGCCACAGGCTTGGAATGATCCATGTTGAATCTCTTCAACACCTTCAGGATGTAATCCTTCTGACTGAGAGTGAGAGAGCCAGAGTTTCTGTCACGAGCTATTTGCATCCCTAGTATCTTACTAGCAGCTCCCATATCTTTCATCTCAAATTCTCCTTCAAGCATGTGCTTCACCTTTTTAATTTCTTCTTTGCTCTTACATGCTACAAGATGTCGTCAACATAGAGTAGTAGGTAAACTATCTCACCAGTATTTGTCTTCCTCCAATAGACACAATTATCTGACTTGCATCTAGTGAATTTGTTCTTCATCGTGAAGCTATCAAATCTCATGTACCACTGCCTTGGTGACTGTTTGAGACCATAGAGTGACTTCTTCAACAAGCATACCTTTCCTTCATCACCTTTCTTCACAAAACCTTCTGGTTGTGACATGAAAATCTGCTCATCTAGCTCTCCATGGAGGAATGCAGTCCTCACATCTAGCTGTTCAAGCTCCAAATCTTCATGTGCAACCAGTGACAATACCATCCTAATAGATGCATGCTTTACCGCTGGTGAGAACACTTCATGATAATCAATTCCTTCCCTTTGAGTGAATCCTCTAGCCACCAATCTTGCTTTGAACTCAGCCTTGGCAACACCAGGTATTTCTTCTTTCAATTTGAAAAGCCACCTACAACCCACAAGCTTTTTCCCTTTTGGTTTGTCCACCAAAATCCAAGTCTTGTTATTGTGGAGTGAATGCATCTCATCCTCTGTAGCTGCATACCGCTCATTCATTGCCTTGCTATTCATAGCATCTTTGTAACTAGCAGGTTCCTCACAATCTACTTCTTCAGCAACATTTAAAGCAAAGGCTATCATCTCAGCATGACCAAATCTATCTGGAGCTCTAATGACTCTTCTAGCTCTATCTCTAGCTAGGAGATAGTCCTGCACCTCATCTTGATCATCCATAGCCTCTTCATTGTCTGATGCCTCAGTTTCTGGAACTGTCTCAGGTGCTATAGCAGCACCTATGTGTTTAGGTAAAGTCTCCACCTCAAACTCAACTCCATCATCATTATCATGCTCATCTGAGTTATTTTCAACCACCCTTTTCGTGTGAAACATTTCAGTTTCTCTGAACACCACATTTCTGCTGATGATGACTCTTGGCAGCTGCTTGTCTACACACCACAGTCTATATCCCTTAACACCAGTAGGATACCCTATAAACATGCATTTCACAGCTCTAGGGTCAAGTTTACCTTGCTTAATGTGTGCATAAGCAATACAGCCATACACTTTCAGATTTATTAAATCAAGGGGATGACCTGACCATACTTCTTCAGGTGTTTTCATGTTGATGGCTGAGGAGGGACATCTGTTTATCAAATGCCCTGCAGTAGCTACTGTTTCTGCCCAGAATTGGTGAGGCAGATTAGCATTCAGCATCATGCATCTTACTCTTTCCATGATTGTCCTGATCATCCTTTCTGCAAGTCCATTCTGTTGAGGTGTGCCACTTACTGTCTTATGCCTGTCAATGCCTTTCAGTTTACAGAAATGATTGAATTCCTCAGAGCAAAATTCAAGTCCATTATCTGTTCTCAACTTCTTAACCTTCCTACCAGTTTGATTTTCCACAAGAGTGCACCATTCCTTAAACTTCTCAAAAGCATCACTTTTATGTTTAAGCATGTAAACCCATACCTTCCTTGAGTGGTCATCAATGAGAGTCATGAAGTATCTGGATCCTTGATGAGATTGAATCCTTGCTGGTCCCCACAGATCACTATGAATATAGTCTAATCTTTCCTTTGTACAATGTATTGCTGTGCTGAATTTCAACTTCTTGGCCTTGCCAAATATGCATTGCTCACAGAAATCAAGTGGTTGAATAACATCATCGCCTAACAACTTCTGCTTGCTCAATTCTTTCAGCATTTTTTCACTTACATGTCCCAACCTTCTATGCCATAGGCTGCATTTAGTGATCTCAGCATTTGATACAGCATTTGATGCTCCTTCAAGTGCATTCCCCAGCAACTTGTACAGACCATTCTCCAATCTTCCCTTCATCATTACCATGGATCCCTTTATTACCTTGATGACTCCATCCCCTCCTTTGTATTCAAATCCTTGTGAATCAAACTTTGAAAGGGAAATTAAATTTCTCTTCAAGTCAGGGACATACCTTACATCTTGCAGCACCTTAATAGAACCATCTGCCATCTTGAACTTTACAGTTCCTATGCCTTGCACTCTGCATGTTTGATTGTTTCCCAACAGCACTTGTCCACCATGAATTTTATTAAATGTAGAGAACCATTCTCTAACATGGCACATGTGGAAGGTACATCCTGTGTCAAGAATCCATTGGAGGTAAAGCTTCATGTCTGAAATGCACAGCACTTCAGCACTCACATAGCTGTTCATGTCTATGTCAGCAACCCCATAATGATCCTTTCCCTTCTTGTATCTATTACACTTGCAAGGCACTTCAGTAACACACATCACATCAGCACTTTCGTACCCTTTAGAGACTACATCAGCATCTCCATTGTGATTCTTATGCTCTCCACCCTTCTTCTTTTTCTTGAGATCTGGGTAATCTTTCTTGAGATGATCTTCACTTTTGCAGATGTAGCAGGCTCTTTTCTTCTCTTGACTTTGATCTTGCATTTTGTTTGTTTTTGTAATCCCTCTTCTCAGTCCTTCCTCTCACATTTAGTGCTTCAGCTTGTTGATCATCAACAGTTTCTGACTTTCTTGTGAGTTCTTTTGAAGATAAGGCATTTTGGACCTCTTCAAAAGACAATGTATCCCGACCATAGATGAGTGTATCTGCAAAATTCCTATATTCATTTGGCAATGACTTCAGCAACAAGAGTGCTTGATCCTCATCATCCACCTTGATCTCAATGTTCTCAAGATCAAGAATCACCTTGTTGAAGTCATCAATGTGATTCTCCAATTTCCTTCCAGATTGCATCTTGAATGTAAACAGTTTCTACTTCAAATACAACCTATTTGCCAAAGATTTGGTCATGTATAGGTTCTCCAATTTGAGCCAAATGCCTGCAGCAGTCTTCTCCTTCAAAACCTCTCTCAACAGTACACTTTGTCTCCAAGAGACAAAATCAAAGCACTATATGCTTTGTCAAGCATATCTTTCTTCTCTTCTGCAGGTAACGTATCAGGCAGTCTTGCTTCTCCTGCAAGTGCCTTTTCAATACCCTGTTGAACCAGAAAAGCCCTCATCTTCATTCGCCATAGGCTGAAATCGTTCTTGCCCGTGAATTTCTCCATCTCAAATTTCACGGAGCCCATTCTTGAATCCTCCACGAGTTTCACGCCACGCATTGCCCAGGAGTTTTACGAACCTTGTGCTCTTGATACCAATTGTTATGTGACGTTCTCAAGAATGTAAGATAAAATGATTTAGCTTATGTGAATTTGAGAGCAGTGGTAAGAAAATGATAAGAGAGAGAGATTGGAAATTGGAATGTAATCTACTTCTCATTGATCTGAATGTGTTACACATATTCATACCTATATATAGGTACCTTAGAGTCTATACATTCAGTTACAAGCCGTAACCGAACTAACTACCTATAACAGAAATATGCAACAAATAGAATTAACATAACAGCATGCTATAGCACTGCATAACAGCATAGATGCTATAACACCACCAAAACAGCACTGACTAAAGCCTAAGGTATAAACTCTACATAGTGCATATATTTTATATATCTTTGCGTATCAATATAGGAGTGTTCACTTTGTCCCTTAAACTTGAAAGTAATTTCTGCGCGTCAAAACTAATGATACATGCAAAATAGTATAAGTGGGTATTTTAATGATCAGGGATGGAAACCCAACTGAATTTCCTTGACGACATCGTTGCTGGAAAGGTCAATTGGAGGCTGAAAGTTCAAGTTATCAATCTGTGGACTGTTCCAAATCGCAACTTCCCGCATGAGATCAATACCTTGGAGATGACTTTACTTGATGAGAAGGTCGTAAAATATCCAACTTAAAATTACAAGTGAATAGAATATTGAGTTGTGATTATCTAATTAAACAAACTATCATATTTTGAAATTGCAGTGCTCACGAATTCAAGCCGCTGTCAAGAAACAGTGGTTCCCTAAGTTCTATAACAATCTGCAGATGGGCCCAGCTTACATTATTGACAAGGTGTTGGTTGCTCAAAATGATGCTTCTTTCAAGAAAACTAATCATAGGTATAAGTTGAACTTCGAATGGGTAGCACTGTGCTGACCAGTATCATTGCTGAGGAAATACCAATGACACTCTTTGAATTCATGGACTTCCCCACTCTCCTGAGGCAGACACGAACTGACTTATTCGCAGGTTTGTTCAACTTATATAGTTGTTATTGTGAATGCATGATTTGTCAGCCTGTGATCAATGAACTCGATTTCGCTTCCATGAATTGTTAAAAACACTTTTATTTTCTGTTTTAATTCAAATGTGATTGGCCATGTTGTTGAGAAATCTAACATCCAGGAGAAGGAGATTCATGGGAAGCATACTTTGCTACTTGAAATCACACTTGAGGATCTAGTGTAATGAACTATTTTGTTCTAATTAAGTTCAACAACATATAAAGGTCATTTAAATATTGGAATCATTATTTTTATTTGTATTTTAAGAGGTTTGCTTCATTTTTCAGTCAGAATCGATTGTGATGCACTCTTTGGAGTGATTATGCTGAACAGATTCAAGGGGAGTTTGAAACTCAATCCCCATCTGAACCTTTTATTGTTGTAATTCAAATGGCTAGGCTGACAAAATATCTAGGTATAAGTTTGGTTTTTGTTTATTTACGTAAAAAAATTTTACCCCATCACCGTAAATACAGTAACTGTATCCCACACGATAATGATCATAACTATTATAGCGTAACAATGTGCTAAAGTGTCAACTGTTTTTATGGTTCCATACTATACATTAATGAAGACATTCTCCAAATCAATGATTACAAGTCCAGGTTTGCTCAACATGATAAAATTATATTTTGGTACAATGCAAAAGCCAATGGATTAGTATTGTTAATTAAATATGGTGAATTTATAGGATGGAACTCATTGCTGATACTCTCACTCAATCTGTTACCCAAACTGTTGCAACCCCAAAGCTTTCCGTTGTTGAGGAAATACTTGAGACTCCTAGAGTGACAATTGCTGAACTTATTGAAGCCACTGAGGTGATCCATGTTCCATTTTAATTTGTTTACTTATTAATGTTGATAATTTATCAATGCACATCAAGGTTGGTTACAAATTAAGTTTTTACTCTATTCACAGGTGTGCATGGGAACTGTTTTGGTTAGGGTCATTGAGATTGATACTGAACAAGGATTTGCATTTAACTCTTGCAACACATGTTTTGGTGCTGCATCGAAAGATGGAAGTAAATTTTATTGTGGACATTGTGATTGTGTTGTCACTGCTACTCCCAGGTCTGCTTATTTGAATTATCAAGCAACTGATGGAATAAATTAGATACTACAACCTTCATTATGAACTAAAACATACTCTATTTATACAGGTACAAATTGCAGGTGCATGGTATTGATGAAACTGGTTCCACCACCTTTGTTCTGTTCAACCAGTTAGTCTCTTCTTATGTAGGCAAATCTGCTGTGGATCTTCTCCGAGCATGCCAACAAGTAAGTTTCATATATTTTAGTTTATATTTACTATAGAACTCATCTTTCATTGGCTAATGGATTTTTTTGGTTGTTGTCACAGCGGCCAAATACTTCAGATGGGCCAGTGGAATTTAACTGCCTTCTTGGAAAACAGTTCATTTTCAAAGTTAGTGTAACTGATATGAATATTCATCGAGGTTTCCAAACATACACTGTCAAGAAACTCTCTACTGAACCTGAAGTCATTCAGCAGTTCATCAAGAAACATGGAATTACTATGAAACTGCCGCCTATGACTCAAATGCCCGACAACAAGTTGTCAATTCTGCTATTAATTCGCCATATTTATGGAACCATTGCCATATAATGACATTGCATATAAATATGAGATTTATGACTGGTACATCTGGTGATGATATTGCTGAGAGAAGACTTTTTTCAGATTGGTTACTAGAGATTGGAGATGGACGTAATGGTGAAGTTATTGATGATGAAATTAATCTTGAGGTGCCATCTAATTTTTTGATAAAGAAGGAAGGTGGTGCTATTGAAAATACTGTTGATGCCATTTACCCAAATTTTGCTCATGCTTCTGATGACATCACATACTATGAAAATCAGGCTATATTAGCACCAAAAAATGAAATTGTTGACAAAATCAACGAGTATATGTCAGGGTCAAATAAATGGGGAAGAAGTTACATATATTAGTCTTGATACTCCACATTCTGACAATGTTGATAGTGATCAGGTAGATAATGTACATTCTACTTAGTATTTGAACACCATTACGTCCCCAGGTTTGCCAAACCATTTGATTCATTTGAAAGTTGGAGTTTCTGTTATGCTATTGCGTAATATTGATCCAAATTCAGGGCTATGTAATGGTACGAGACTGATTGTGACAAGGCTAGGAAAATTTGTGATTGAAGGGAAAATTATTTCGGGGAGGAACATTGGAGATAAAGTGTACATTCCTAGGCTATCATTGACGCCATCCGATGTTAGAATTTCAAGTTCCAGAGAAGACAATTTCCAATAAACATATCATTCGCAATGACGATTAACAAAAGTCAAGGACAATCCTTAAAATTAGTTGGAGCATACTTGCCAAGCCCATCATTTTCTCTTGGTTAATTGTATTGGGTTTTTAAGCAAAACCCTAAAAACTCTAACAGCTTCTTTTAAACAGAAAATTAGCCGTTGGAATTATTATCAAATGAGTTCCTGTTTACAGTTTGTTTCTTACAGCTGTAACAAATTTAGTTACTAACTAACTACTAGTTTGTTAAACTGATTAACAAGCTGAGTTTGTTAGCTACAACAAACTCTAACTAACAGCTATGATTGACTAGTGAAAGCCTATAAATACATATGTACATACACTGAATTTTATAGTTTCAGTTTTACAAGTAAATAAAGTCTTTACATTTTTCTTTAAGTCTTCTTCTCTGTTTTCTCTTCTGTGCATCTCTTTCTTGAGTTCTGGGCGTGAGAGTTTGAGTGTGTGTGTTCAAAAGTGTGTTCACCTTGCAAACAAGAGAATCAACACAAGTTAGGTGTTGTTCTAAGTATCACAACCAGAAAAGTTAGAATAGAAAGAGAGGAAAGGAGAAGAAATTACCTGTGAAAGTGGTCACTGGTTGAGGATTTCATAGTGTTGAAATCCCGTGTGCACTCTCAGGTTATCATTTCAGTCATTCGTGGTTCATACAAAGAAAACAGTAAAGAGGAAATTAGGTTTTTGAGAGATAAAGTGTAAAACAAAGTGAAATAGCAAAGTTTGTGCTATTCGTACCTTCGTTGTTACATCCGCAACAAAACCTCAGCTGCTGTGTACCTGAAACATCAACAAGCAGAAATTAGAGTTTCTGCAACAGTGACTGTATCAAGCAAGAAAAGAGATTTCAAAGATCAGTTCAGTGATTTACCTTAGTGGCAGTGTCCGATTAAAACCCTAAGTCACAGTTCCTAAAAAAGAACAAGATTCAGATACTAGGGTTTTTGAATCAAAGCAAAAACAGAAGAAATAAAAGATCAGTTGAGTGATTCATACCTCTGTGCAGTGTCTGGTACGATTCGTTGAAAGTTTCAAGCAATCCTGACCAGTGAACATACACAACTTGGTTCGTAGGCGACGAACCTCAGATTGCTGCGATTCGGTGCATAAACCATAGTGGTTTTGCATCATCATCATCACGCATCATCATAGGTGAGAGAGTGAAGAGTTTCATCACTTCAATCACTGAAAACCAGTGAGAGCAGTGAAACCCTAGCAGAGAAGACGAACCAGAGAACAGCGTGGAACCAAGAAGAGAGAGAGGAGAGTCTTGAAAATTTGACCGGTTAGGTCAAAGAAAGGGTTTTGTACCACGGGTCAGATAGGATCCGCGTGTTGATCCACAAAAAACGGGTTCAAGTTCCGCAAAATCTAGTTTGGAGCAAGGTGGATCACTCCTGTTTTGTAAAGCTGTGGGCTGGGTCAAGTGGGCCTGAGTGTGCTAATTGCACACCCCTGCTATCTGTTTTGCAACCTGAAAGAAAAGCAATTAAATGTTAGCAAATCCAACAAATTGTATGTTGCATTTTCGCGGGTCACATCAAGAAGCGGTCTTAAAGTGTTAATCACGACGGATGAAGAGGAAGCTACAAATACCACTAAGAATGTTGTATACCATGAAATCTTCTCAAACTTGTGATTTTCATTTTGGTACATTTATGATGATTAAATAAAATTATAATCACCATATATTACCCCAAATAATATGTGTCTTGCTTATGCCTATTAACAAAATATGTAGGGTTCATTAAGTAATTAAAATGGGAAATATTATTCTTTCCATTGTGACAATGAAATATGGTTACAAATACAAAGTTGTAACTTAAGGCCCGTGGGCGCAAGTTCTAGTCATTTTTTAATACTAAATTCATGAATGAAAATAAAATATAATAAGTTTTTTTGGGCAAAAATAGGGATAGTGATAATTCAGGGATGAAGATTTTTACACCATATTAAAAATTCATCTCTCAGTGAGATGATCTCGAGAGTCAAATCCTGTATTCTATTGTTTCATGGACATCTATACCTCCTAAAGTGAGTTGAAGCTCATCGATCGCCATCGCCATGGCTTCCTCACTGTCACCTCCTATAGTGAATATGGAGCTTCATCTCAAAAACCGAGAGAAGCTTCTCACATCCCTTCGTCAACATCTCTCCCACTCTTCTCAACCTCTTCACGGCTTCGTCCTCCTTCAAGGTGGCGATGAGCAAACTCGTTACGACACCGATCACGCTGAACTCTTCAGGTACTCAATCCTCAATCATCATCATTTTCATTTCATTAATTAATAATTAACACCACATCACCAATTGCATTTGCAGACAAGAGAGTTACTTCGCTTACTTGTTTGGAGTTAAAGAACCCGGTTTTTATGGAGCTATTGTTAGTTCATTTCAATTATCTCATCACACTATCTTATTATGATTTCAATTTTAATTTTTATATTCTTTTATACATTTAGGAAATTTAATTTTCGTTGTGTTATTGTTTTTTGAAGGACATTGGAACTGGGAATTCTATCCTGTTTGTTCCTAGGTTACCTGATGAGTATGCTGTTTGGATGGGAAAAATTAAGCCACTCTCCTATTTTAAGGTAATTATTTTACCTTTACTCAATGATAAAACTTTTTATGCATTTATTCCTCATGTCATGTTTGCATCCATTTTTGCAGGAACATTACAAGGTTACCATGACCTATTTTACAGATGAGATTGCAACTGTTTTGCAACAACATTACCAGGGTTTGGGAAACCCCTTACTCTTTCTTTTGCATGGCCTTAATACAGATAGTAATAATTATTCTACACCAGCACAATTTGAGGTTCTTATTTATTTTCTAACTCTTCATATACACATTCTTTGAGCTTTTTGATTAGGACAGTGAATTGTTGGATGTGTATTGTTTGTTTCTGACAGAAAACTGTCACTGCATCCTATTGTGTTATTTGTGATGGAATGGTAGTACTTACTACTTACTAGTTACTAGCATATTTCTTAGGAAATTAGTATTGTATATTTATGATTTGAATAATTCTTTTAGCTTTTTGATTAGGACAGTGAATTGTTGGATGTGCCTTATTTCTGACCCAAAACTGTCACTCTATCCTATTGTGTTATTTGTGATGGAATGGTATTGCTTACTAGCATCTTTCTTAGGAAATTAGTATTGTTTATTTATAATTTAAATAATTTTTTAGGGCATCGACAAGTTTGAGAAGAATCTGACAACTTTACATCCTATATTGACTGAATGTCGTGTCATCAAGACAGACCTGGAGATTGCTATTATTCAGTATGCCAATGATATAAGCTCTGAAGCTCATGTTGAGGTAACTGGTCTTAACATGCCAAAATTTTGTTTGTTCCTTTTTTTTTTTAGAATAAAATTATGTGAAATGTTCTTTGGAGGTATATTGGGAATGGTATGCAAATGGTATTGTAGAAGTTAGTTTGGGAATTGGGAAGTATCTTCTAGCTTTTCTGTAATAACTTTGACATAGGTAATAACCAATAAGACTATGGAAATAGCTAACGTCTAAAACTGAACGGACAGACAAATTCTGATACAGAAAGATATTCACTTTTCATATTTCTTTTAATAAAGATTTCAAAATAGGTACTATTTTCCTTTACTTTGTTACCTTCCATCTTTACAGAATCTTTTTGGGATTTAATTAGTCAAGTTAGGAACATCAGAGGGTGGTGGGGTTTACACAGGTACACTATCTATAGTAGAAAGATCTATGATCTCGACAATGAAGTGTGAAACCCTGAATGGCCTCATTATCCATATGTTTCATGAAAATGCTTACATGATAATTCCAATATGAAACAGGTTATGAGACAATCTAAAGTGGGCATGAAGGAATATCAGCTTGAAAGCATTTTTCTTCATCACACCTACATGTATGGTGGATGTCGGCATTGCTCCTATACATGTATTTGTGCTACTGGTGAAAATAGGTACACATTTCTGATAATGGGACCATATTTGTCAATATAAAATGTGGTTATCAGATGCTTTTGGTTGAATAAAACTTTGCTCAATGTCCATTTGTAGGAGTGACTTCTGCTTTGCGGTATTTATGCAAACAAATAAAATTAATTAGCTAAAAGAATCTCTGTTTGATATGTTACTTCCCATTCAGACCTGTTTTAGCATTAGCAACTTCATCATTAGCATTTTTGTACTTAAAATGTTGTTTATAATTTCTTACTACCACCATGCAATGTATAAAATTTTTACAGTTTTTTTCTTCTTTTTAAATTGTAACAACTTTCATCCCAGAGTGCTGTTTGTAATTTCCTACTAACCGTAGGATGTATAAAGTTTTAACAAATAGTAGCAATCTTTATCACAAAGTGGGCGCTGGCTAATGCACATGTATTAATGCAGTGCTGTTCTACATTACGGCCATGCAGCAGCTCCAAATGACAAGGTACAGTACAGAAGTATTTTTTAAACCCTTTGAATTTGAAGTTCATTGTCATTACAGCCAATGTCATATGTTATATTGGCTATCAAAACGTTCCTAAATTCAGTTCCTGCATCTTTCTGGTTTGGTGACTTTTCTAACTTATTTGGTCCATTCCACTTGTCTTCGCAGTGTACCTATTCATAATTTCCTACGTTGGAATTTTACCAGTCCCGTGCCTTGTCATTAGTATTTCTTTTCATTATTAGGAAAAAGTAATTTGTTCAGGATTATGGAAAAACAACAAACATAGGGATGGACAACTCTTGAAAACACAAAAAAATCTCTGTTTGGTGACTTTGGATATGACCAATCAACTTGTTAAATTTTGAAAATGCACCTTATTTCCTTTAGGCAGAGACAAAATAAGATGAACTTGTAGTCTAAATTGGATGATCAGTATTTGTTTAATTTTAGATGTGCATACACTTTGAAAATATGGCTCTTTTGTAGACTTTGGAAGATGGAGATATGGCATTGCATGATATGGGAGCTGAATACCACTTCTATGGATCTGACATAACATGTTCTTTCCCTGTGAGTCTTTCCTTTAACATTTAAATGTTAATTTTGGTTTGTATACCATAATTAATTCCCTAGCCACTCACATCATATTACTCTAGTAATTATTACCTTTTCTAGTCTTCCATACGCTTTTTTTGGTCTTTGTGTGGGCCATTAGTAGTATACAACTGATCATTTTTTATCTACTAAATGGAATAATCATTTTATGCTCAACTTTGAACTTTTGCTGCAGATAAATGGGAAGTTTACAAGTCACCAATTTCTTATATATAATGTAAGTTCTTTCTATTAAGACCACTTTTGTCAAAGGGAAGAAAAATTGTAATTTGTTTACTTAATATGCAAACTGCACCAGTGCAAACATCTACTCAATTAATTTTAGAATTCATGTGCATGTTAGTTAGGATGGCCTAGTTAATGTACCTTTCATATGGCTCAATGACTTGGATTTTTGTAGCATTTCTCTCATCAGCTCTCTATTTTTACTCTCCTTGTTCTGCAGGCTGTCCTTGATGCTCATAATGCTGTTATCTCTTCAATGAAACCTGGAGTAAGCTGGGTTGATATGCACATGTATGATTGAGTACCATTATTGCTTTTTATAATAACTAAAATGTTTTCCTTCCATTGAAGTATATTAGTGCTTTACTAGTTTACTCCTGAGAAATTTCCTGACAAATATAACTTAGTAAATGGATTAAAAAATAACGGAACTGTGGCTTTTTTACTCTCTATTTTTTCTAGACAAAAAAAGTCAAAAGTTTTTTTTTAGGTGTCACAACTTGATTGAGAAACTAGGGGCGGACCTAGGTGAGGTCCACCCCTCAAAATAAAAAACTTCTCTTAATTTTCTATATTAATTTACTTTGACCATCTGAATTTTAAATTTTGCACCTAGATCCATTAATTCTTTCAACTTTGGTAGTTAAATAAAGAGTGAGCTCTCAGTTTAGTTTATGAACTTACTCCCTATCTCCTACTTGATCCCTAAAATTTATAAAAATAATTAGTCTCTAAAGTTGGTGAAATTTGTCAAATTAGTCTCAAAAATTTTCAGAAAATTGGTTTCATTTGTCAATTTAAAAAGTAATTTGGCTGATGTCACAAACTTTAGGAATTATTTTAAGGAATAAATCGGAGAAAGGGGATAAGCTTAGGGACAATATTGAGGATTTGTTTATAAATAAATTTGGAGTTAAATAATTCGGTTTCTTAATTTTAGTGAATCAAGTAAAGATATTTGAAAAGAAATTTTCGACAACTCTATGAACCAACAATATTCTTGATAATGAAATTTTTTTGCGCCCCTTGACCTAGGGTCCTCAGTCTGCCACTACTAGTGGCGACAGTCATTGTCTTGTATTGTCATCAATAGAGATCATTAGACTAGGTTTGAAGTCGTTGACATTAGTGCTAATATTGACATTGGCATCTAATATTGTACCTGACTTATTTTTTCATGGGAATGAATGCATCTGTATTTGTGAATTGTGATATTGTATGCTGATGACCAGTTAGATGTAACAACGATAATGACTTGTAAAAGGATGATATTGTTGGAAAAATCAATTACAATTTCCAATAATTAATAGTGGAGAAAATTCAAGAGACACCTTTGAAGAGATCAAGAGGTGTATCTAGAATGTTGAAGAAAAATCAATAAGTGAAGCTCCTTGGAAATGTGAAACAATTAATGTCCGTTATCTCAAATGCATGAATGGATTGGAAGCCATGTTCTCTCCTATAAATAGATAGACTTGTGAAGAGATGAGAGATGCTAAATGAAGAGGTGAGGCATCCCCATTTTTGGGTGACAATGTAGAGAGTTGAAGAATCTCCAGCCAGGTCCTAGTGAGAGGAGAGTGCTGGTGATCACTTGTTGTGTGAGATGTGAGTGCTATCATTCCTTGTAACTCTTAGAGAGAGAGAGAGAGAGAGAGAGAGAGAGAGAGAGAGAGAGAGAGAGAGAGAGAGAGAGAGAGAGAGAGAGAGAGAGAGAGAGAGTCTTGTAGGGTGATACACATATTAGGGTGGGTTACAAGTTGTTGTAATCATATTTGAGAAGATGAATGAATTGTGTTGATGTGTTCCCGTGAACGTAGGCAAAAGGTGCCGAAGCCGAACCACGTAAATTATTTGTGTTCTTCTTTCCTTTATTCTTGCGGCGTGTTTATCTATATTCCCTCAAAGATCCTTGGGCGTGTGGGTTAATCCGTTGACGTGTGCGGTTTTCCCCAATAGATATGAAGTCTGAATGAATCGACCAAATATCCATAGATGGATGGCCCATCTAATCTTTGTTATTGAAACTTCTACTTTACTCGTCATCTTGTGTCAAGATATTAGCATGGAGTTTGCTCATTTATTCTCTAAAATTGTAGATTGGCAGATAAAGTGATTCTGGAGTCACTAAAGACGGGAAACATTCTTTTGGGGTAACATATTTTCTGTTTTATCACTTCCGGCGGCAAACTTGCATCATGATAGAAATTGTGTTGTCTTTTGGTAAATTGTGTGTTAATTTTTGTGTAGCAATGTTGATGACATGATGGCTGTACGCTTGGGTGCTGTTTTTATGCCACATGGTCTGGGGCATTTCCTTGGTATTGATACACATGACCCTGGAGGCTACTTAAAGGTATATGTGATTTTTTGTTGCAGACATTTTAAACCGGCCCACTCCCTTTACATGTTGGCTTGTTTGGTTAAATTTTTGAAAAGAAATTTTCACATTACATAAAAAATTGATATTTGATATTTTTTAGAAATTTTGATGTAAAATGAAAACTAATTTGTGTTTATTTACTATCATAAAAAATCACTTTGTTAACATTCTCTTTCATCTACTACACTCAGTCATTATGATCGTATTATTTCTTCAAAGTTGCTCAAGTTAACAAGTCATTATCGAAAAAAGATTTGAGATATAAGACTTTTCTTTCAGTTTCTTCAGATTCATTATTTTCAAGAAAACAAATATGTTGAAAATCCTTAAAATTGATTACTTTAAAAAATTTATTTTCATAATTTTTTAAAAACAAACGGGCTCTTATTTAGTTGCTTATATAATTAATCATACAACAACATTAACCAAGCCTTTTTCTATGGATTAAATAATGTCTTAAAGTCCTATTTGGTCCAAAGAAAGATTATATACCTCTAAAATCACTCTTGATGGTTTGGCCTTTAGTTTTTGTTAGTCTCATTTTACTTCTAACTATAGAACTATTCTCCATCTGGCCTGCTTTCGTTACTGATGCTTGTAGGGTCTTCTCCCTACATGTCAAGACTCAAGACCACCTAATTGGCAAATTCTTTTTCATATAAATACTTGATAATTTTGGCTTGGTTTGCAGGGCCTAGAAAGAAGAAAGGAACCTGGATTAAAATCCTTGCGTACGGTCCGGGAGCTCCAGGAAGGAATGGTTAGTTGAGGCTTTGTCCATTATTTAATAAGAACTTTCTTCCAAGTAACTCTAATGTCAAGCATAGCAACTTGTTGGTTTGTGTTTTGGTTTGGGATACACACCACGTCTAAAACGGCACAATTATGATGCACCTATAACTTGCTGGTTTATTTTGATTGATAATTTTTCCCGATACTTAACCATCTATTGCAAAGAATTTTGTTCCTGAATTCTTCACTGGAGTGATATTTATCAATCTTTTTTCCATGATATCACTGAAAGTTAAAATCAGAATTATGATCTTTATGACAGGATAACGTCTTGCTTTTATTCTTCTAGGTTATTACCGTGGAGCCTGGATGCTACTTCATTGATGCTTTGTTACATCCGGCCATGAATAATCCAGAAACTTCCAAGTACTTTAACCGGGAAGTGATCAACAGATTTAATGGTTTTGGTGGAGTGCGAATTGAGAGTGATGTGGTATTCCTCTTGCTGAACCTTATCAAGGATAACCTAGTTTGTAGCTTATCATTTCAATATTTGCATTGATGTCACTTTGAAGTTAATATTTTTTTTCCTCAACCTTGATATATTTGCCCTGACAGACATATTTTTAACAACACACATGCATGCAGAAACGTGACTGCATGTATGTATAATGTATGCATGCACAAATACAGAACTACTAATATACTCTATTTGTTTTTTAGAAAGAGTAACACACATACACGAACCTACTAATACAGTCCTGTTTATTTTTTAAGAAGAGTATATTGCAAATTATGTATTTTCTCTTTGGACAACTTAGATTTTGATACAAAACTTTTGCATATGAGCTAGTCTGTTTATTTTTTCCTTTATGTATGAGCTCTTTGCTTATGTATTCCTTTATGATGTATTCAGCTTGTTACTGCTGCTGGTTGCTACAATATGACCAATTGTCCGAGGGAAATACGGGAGATTGAGGCAGTGATGGCAGGGGCGCCATGGCCGGTCAAGAAGAAAACCTCTAGTATTGAAAATGGATTGGAAAGCTAAGTTTGACTTCAAGTGTCCTGGACGTGAATAGCTCTATCAGTTTCTTGTTTTAAAATGTGTAAGAAAATACGTGTTGGAAATGGACGTCTTCCTTCCTGACGCTCCCCCTCACTGAAGTGTGAAGCAGTGTGAGAGTGGCAACGTTGCTTAAACTAAGAAGGAAACAACACTAGTGAATAAAACAAAGCCTTCATCATTTTTATCCCAATTCTCTTTTGCATCCAATTAGAAGGATAAAATAAGACGGTACACATTACCTAGTACCACTTGTGGTAACTGTAAATTATTACCTTGAAAGTTTGTTTTGAGGGGAGAGATTTCTGACAAATAATTTATAGTAATTGGTAATATTGAGGAAAATTATGCTTCAAAATCCTCAAAAATCTTCTCGTAAATCATTTTTTTGAGTTTGTCCACTTTGAAAGTTACAAAATACTGTAAATCTTAACGCAACATAGAGCATTCTCCTTCCGTTTTTATAGTAGAACCCTCTTCCTTCTTTTTCTCGTCAAACAAACTCTTATTGCCATTATCAAAGTGCTTTCGTGTGAATGGCCAACAAAATACAACTATTGCCAATTCTGAAAATTTGTGCAGCCAACAAAATACAACCAATACCAATTCTTAAAATTTGTGCTTACGATCTAGCTCAACCCCAGAAAAAAATTCAATGAAGTCAATGAAAATGTGGAGTATCCAATCCTTATAAACGCTACTTAGGTCATATCTGGAGATCATGTGGGACTTTCAAGTTTCAACACCCCGTCTGAAATAAGAGGAACACTTATAATTGAAATATTTCTCTGCCAAAACAAGGTCAATAACGTGGATCCCCAGCTTTATAACGTAGTACTATTTAAATCTTGTTGAAAAGAGCTATATGTATGATCATGTTAGATAGGGGTGGACAACAATGTCACACCCGACCGGAAAACCGAATACCCGCCTCCAAATTGGAAAGTCGGGCGGATTGTCACGGGTCGTCGGATTTTCAGTTGGAAGAAATAGGGTCTAGGCGGTTGATTGCGGGCGGTTACGGTTTCAGAAATTCTCACTGTCGGTGCCCGAGACCGACCGTGGTGTATCTGTGCTTTAGTTTAGCTCTTCATTGCAACATTTTACAGAGAAGAAAAAGTAGTAAAAGTTTGAAGAACGAAAATGGAGGATTTCCTTCACTTGGCGTAAATGGAGTAGTATATTACTGTCAATGTGAAGTGAAAGGTTGGTGAGTAGTCTGCTTTTGTTGCATCCACGTGGCTCTACTTTCTCTATATAAAATATTAGTAATAGTTTGAAATGTTGACTAAGTATGTATTGTAACAAATGCACTGTATACAATTTTTTCAGTTTTCTTATCCACCGACACACAAGGCTGGAGGGGATTAAATATGAAATGCCTCATAAATGATAACCTTGATGTTTCGTTTTCTTCTTCCTCTAACGTTCTTTCACCATTGTTATTTTTCCCAACTTCTTCCTCTCCCCTTCTCTGGTAGTCTCCTCCATTTATTAGCGACCAAACCCGTCAAAACCCACACGCGTCAACCCTCTCCCCCTCTCTGGTAGTCTCCTCCATTTATTAGCAACCAAACACGTCAAAACCCACACACGTCAACCGCCAACCCGCAGAACCGAACCCAAAAAAACCGACAGAAAATTTGGGCAGATTTGGGCCTGAGTTTGGGAACCATGGGTTTTGTTCGGATGGGTGGTTTTGGGCCGAAACCACCCATTGTCCAGCCCTAATTAGATAATTGACACGGCTACATGTTAGAAGTTGCAAGAAAGATTCCTTAAGTTATGGGGAAGCATGTGCATCTTAAAAAAAACAAAAGGTCAATGATTGATTGCTGGTCACCATAAATATAATAAATATATCCAAAGTCCACCTGGAAATTTAAAAATACACAGCTCAATGATTCCTTTATTCAAGACCGAGACTAAAAATGAATCCAAGCAACTCCTCCCTATATTTTAATGTATTTAACGTATTCCCCTCTCTCTTCCTCTATATCTACAACCCCTCCAAACTCTACTTCCCATACTCTTGTTCTATCCCTCTCTCTCTCTTAAAACAATTAAAAAATTTGAAGAAAAAAATTTAAGAAATTAAAAGGTGAAAGAAAACTTGTCTAACCCATAACCCATCAAAAGTCTTTTTCTTATGTATCAAACTTCCAATGAAACTCGTGTCTTTATAGGCTTTAGCTTCAATCCCACGCTTTCTAGAGAAAGGAGCTCTGCGGATATGCAAGATGGGCTAAGAGGACTCCTTGGGCTGTTGCTGAACTGGCACGGCCTATATAACCCATAACCCATCAGAAAGTACTCCATAGGTATCAGCATTGCATGTGGCTGTTCCTCTGTAACCATTGATCCACAAGCCTGGACCTGAAAAATTCAAAGCATGATCCTCAAAGCTAGTTTTTGTATTTATCAATGTCCAATCAACTATTATAATATATGAAACATCGACACAGGCACTTGACACAACACGACACTGACACGTAAACACTAGTCTTAATTTAAAATAAAAGTAATTGAAGTGACAGTGTCAACGTCTGACGCGACATGTGTGGGACACCGGACACGTCTTCAACGTGAAGTGTCGATGCCACGGAGATTATAATGATATCACACAAAGCTTCTGGACATGCTGCCACAGAACCAGTGCATGCCTTGGTTCAATATCTATCATCACATTTCAAATGCTAAGGCCATGTTTGGATATTTTTAAATGAAAGTGATCGAAATAGAGTGGAGCAGAATAAAATAAAGCTTTCGAGTTTTATGATAGAACGGAACAAAATTCTCATTCCATTGTTTGAGAAGTGAATGAATGGAATGAGTAACTTTTTTGTTCCTTTCTTTACCCTCATAGGAATGTGTTGAATCATGTTAAACCAAGCACGCAAATATATAGAATATCGATAATAACATAAAGACTGCCGCAAAATATATTGGATGCAAGGCAGCAATTAAATAAAATCTCAGGTGTCTTTAAGGTGTGCTTGTGTTTTAGAGATATGTATATACATACATTCTGCATCCATAAATATAGTCTCATGCTACATACCTCAACCAAGGCACTAAATCTCCTATCAAGTTTTGAAGTCATGTGGAGAGCCTCGGAATGGAAAGGAGAACTATCCCCAACAAAAATAAGTGTACGGCATTTTAATCTTTTCAATCCTTCTGTAATATCAGGCCTCCTGCAAGTTGGCAGAACAAAGTCTTAGCACGTGAATTTGCCAATTCATAGATTAATGGAAGAAAATAGGTATCACGTATTACTGATTAATTGCGTGAAGAAACCGTAAGACATTTGTTTTCTTTCTCTCATCCAGCAGCTGAAAAAGAAACATGATAAAGAACCAATGCAACACAAGGTGAATACACCAAACAAGGAAAGGGCGAAAAAAGAAATAAGAAGCTAAATTAGCACAGCACTGACTTTTCGACAAGCTTGAACTATCTCTGATTCTGGAACTTCAACATTACCGCGAACTTCCTGTTAAAATTGAGCAAGAAAATTCAACAAACGCCATAAAAAGGGAATACGGCGAGGCGAACATTCTCGTGTTAAAATACCTTGCTGAAGTACCGTTGAAGCAAACATTCTTTCAGCAATCCACACATGCCATAGAAATGTAACAAATTCGACATTACCTACAAATTATTAGAGGTTTCAGGTTATGTCATCATATCAAACAATTCACAAATGAAAAATCCACAAGGAATTGAAAGGAACCTTGTTATAAAACCATTCACTCCAAGAAGGTGCTTTGCATAAGGGAGATACAAGTATTAAACCAACAACACGCTCCCTATATTTCACCTGCAAAAACATACCAAAGAACAAATTAACAAAAATGTTGACTAAATATTAAAACCACAAAGCACTAACTAAATAGCACAGTTTTTTTTTTCTTCTTCAAAGTTAATAGGGTACATACTGCAAAAAGAGTAAGGATATAAGCGCCAGCTGTTACTCCCATACACATGACAGCACCAAGCCTGAGAGGGAAATCATTCACGCCATTAGTAAATATAGCGAAAATATAGGATCTGCTCTCAAAATAATGTCAATTGTTCTTCTCAAATCCAATTTTCGGAATATTGGGCCATTGATATGAGAAATGAAGCAAGAGATCGCTTTAAATATTGGCTGTTCAAATGAGAGTGTTCAAAACAAGGAAAGCAAACTGCACCAAAAATAAATAAATTATAAATCGCATCATTATATTCTAATTACCGAAAATAGTTGAGGATTTCCACTATTTGATCTGCCAAGTCTTCAGCAGAAGGGATGGGATCATCGGAACAAATTGCAGCAGCTCCCAACTGCAAGAACTCTTGTGGTAGTTCCACAGGAGAAACTGTAAATAATAATATTCTGTGCCAAATACAATAATAAATACATTCAAATCGATCGACTGACAAACCTCGTGCCCAGGAGGACTGATATGATATATGCAAAAGTTGTGAAGCAGCAAAGAAGCAGCCTCTGGACAGAAAAATAATCCTTGGAAACATGACATATCTGCACCATACATGTAAGTAAATTATTAACTGATATTCCCAGAGTAAACTAAAATAACAGGATTCAAGCATACACGTAAGAAGAAGGATTTAATTAGTATACACCGACAGTGTACAACTAGTTTATAACTTCAACCAATCAGAAATTGGCACATCATAAATATGCTTGACTTTTATTTCATTTATCTTCAAAGTCACGCCTACCATGATTTCTTATTGGTTGACAGTGTGATAAATCTTTACACTATCAGTGCATACCAATTAAACTTCAAGAAGAAACCGAGAGATAAGTTCTAAGACAGAAGATAAAAAGAAATCATAATCTGAATCTTGACATTTTGAACAAGAGTAATTAGTTAAAAAAATGGACGGCGCTTACAATTTAGTGCTAAATCTGGATAAGTGATCAGAGCCGGTTTATTATGATCCCCATAGACTATGACAGACACAGAACCACAGCCAGTTTGAATGCGATGCTCCTGAAATTGCAAATCCATAATGAATTCAGCATAGACACAGAAAAAACTACTCAAAATAAAAAGCACCAAAATTGGAGTTGGAGCTTTCAGAAATGAAAAAGAACCTTCCCTAAAAGCAAAGAATATTCGTTATTACTATGTATGTACATCATTTGACTAATGTTAAAATTCCTTAATTGAAACTTTTCCAAGCTATTTGTTCTCTAACATGGCTTCCCATGTGCCCTTATCCCTTTATTGGACAACCCATACCAACAAGCAATAGCACATTTATATCACTATCAAACATGATAACTGGAATAAGTTATTCCAGATTCTAATCATTGTGTGCTCCAGAAAGAAAATAAGTAGATGACAGCAAAAAAGAGGATAGTTTCTACTTTTAAAAGGAGAATAATTTCATGAACTATTTCAATAAAACAAACAAAACTCCTTACATCACCCAAAAAAATTAAAACAAAAGGAAAAGGAAACCTAATAAAGCTACCTACATCACCCAAATTGCATCCACACACAAATTCAAAGGGAAAAAAAAACCTGAATCCATATCTCACCATGTCAATGAGCAAATATTGAAAAGAACCAAAAGTTCAGAATTGGAGCAATGGAAGTACAAAAGAGTATGTGGCAAATATAAGGAACAAGTAGATCCACTATTTCCCACATTCAAAACTTCAGAAAACAAGACAAATCCATTCCAAGAAATAAAACAAAAAAGGATTAAAAAAAGGTAACCCCGTGAATTTTTCAAGAGTCAAAACAAGAAAATAAAAAACATTTATTGTTTCCTTATATTTCCTAACTAAATCCCGTTGACTTAAACTGTTGATTTCCCCCACACATTCCCCTCATTCACCAATACCATAATAATCCATAAACACAAATGCAGCTTATGCATAATAACAAAAACATAAACCTAATTGAAAGAAGATAAAAAAAATAATAAAAAAACTTGAACCCTACAAACCCAAAAAGAAAAAGATTCAACCTTTAAACCTAAACCCAGAAACAATAAAGAAAGAAATAGTGATGGTGTAAAACCTTTCCACCGAGGTAGATCCTCTCCATTTCAACTGAAACGGAATCATTTGATTCTGCCATAGCTATAGCTCTTTGATGATTTATAATGGAATCCCTTCTCTGAAACAAACTTCAAAGAAGGCTCCACCCACAAGTTCCCCTTTCTTTCTTTCTCTCTCTCTCGTGTGTGTATTTTTTGTTTATGTGTCAGGTTTTCAAGAAATATAAACCTCTCCTCTCTCTAATGATTCTAATGGCTTATATAGCAAGCCAATTCCAATTCTCTTTCTCTTTCTTTTTAAAATCAAATCAAATCAAATCAAATCAATTTTTTCTTAACATATGATTAACAACCACCGACGCTTCCATTTCCGTACCAACTGAATTTATGTTTTTAACCCTACTTCTTAAACGACGTCGTTTCTTCTTAATTTTTTTCTGTCTACGAAACGACGCCGTTTCTCATAATTAGCATATAGGTAAATCTAGAGTGTGTTCGTAAATTGCGGAGTGCGTTTGTATTTTTGACTACAACGAAGAAAATTTGACTGGCCCCATCATTTCTACTTTGACTCGTGACTTTACCCTTCGTGTACATCTGTCATTGGATGCTTTTTTAAAAGACCCCACTTTTTGTATTTTGTGAAAAAATTAATTAATTTTTTAATTTTATTTGTATTGTTTTTATTGTGAGGAATTGCTCATGTTTTGGACGTGTGTGTATATAACGAGAAGGAGCTTAGAAGTTAAAAAATGGTAGCTAGGTTGCTTGCCTTTCATTTGACTCCAATCATTAATCATGCTTTGCTAATCATACTCAACGTATTACTTTTGGCTTTTCCATTTTATTCCAATATTCTCTTCTCCTCTTACCAAACATTAGTATATAAATAAATAAATTGAAAGAAGCCGTGACGAAATATTTGTATTCGCTTTACAGAATATATATATATATATATATATATATATATATATATATATATATATATATATATATATATGTATATATATGTTCCCTCCATGTTGTAGGCGACTTTTGTTTTGTTACTTAACACAGCCTGTTTAGTGATTAAACGACTAAATTATAGGTCGACTACAACTTAAAAATAAATGTATACCAAATATCTTTTATATTTAGTATACATTTATTTAGGAATCATCATGGCAGCATAATTATAGGAATCAGAATAGGAATGAGCATTATTATGACAACAAATGTACATCAGAAAATTTCGATCGTGCAGTAAAAGTTTTGGTGTATATATTTGGTTATAATATCAATGAAGGAAGGCAAATATTTCTATTAAATCAAGTCACTTTATTTTCACGTATTTCTAAACTATATTTCATTAATTTATAAAATAAAATTTCCAGCTTGATAAAATAAAGTAAGAGACATTTATGAAAATAAAATATAAAAAATAATTATACTTATTATTATAGATAGTGTTTTTGTGTCGAGACTCGAGACGACTTAAAGACAATAAAATTATATTGATAATATATATATATATATATATATATAAAATATTTAATTTTTCATCAAAAAAAAAGACATTAATTATAAGAATAAATATTATGACACTGTAATGTTTCTCCAAAATAATCAAAAGCAATATTATTAATGTAGAATCACCTCGTATTTTTTTGTATACACTAAATTTTTTTTTGGTATAAATCGAGTATGTTTTGCAAGCAATTGCAGAGACTAATCCCTCGAGTCGAGTAGGACCACAATGTGTATTGTTGCATGCCCAAGGCTGGATTCAAACTCAGACCCTTGGTTAAGCTGTAAGAGGTCCCTACCATCTCATCTAAGTGCTCTTAGGTTGTGTACAAATTTTAGATTTTTTGTAATTGATTACTTGTGTTGGCTAATTTGTGCAACAAACTTTCTTCAAACGTATAAAGAATTATTTGTAAAAAAAACGTATAAAAGAATTAAATTAACATATAACGCGTGGCAATTTATTTCATCGTGATGTTATCTTGTTGGAGGAGGATTCGGCTTGTCCAATGTGTGGGCTGGACGGTGAATTAAATCAACATCTCTTCATGGATTGCTCTTTTGCTTCAGCAGTGTGGCACCGTATTTACTGCTGGTTGCGCATTCAGTCCCTCAGCCACGCGAATTTATCGGATCATTGCTTGTGGCTTGGCAAGGTTTGTAAAGGAAATAAGGATAAAAAAACCTGATATTTGGTATGATTGACAACTTGTTGGAGTATTTGTTGGTTAGGAACGCTTTGGTTTTCAAGAAGGAGGCTCCAAACATCGGCTCAATTATTACTCGCATTAAGAGTTTAACGTGGAGTTGATTGGTCTAGAGTCGGTGGCAATTTAATGTTCACCAATTCCTCTTGGTGGAATGATCCATTTGATTGCCTAAACAATTTGTAATTTGTTGTTTGGGTTTGAACACCCCTAGTGCTCCATCAATAAAATATTGCTTATAAAAAAAACTACCGCAAAAAAAACATATTCAACTGGGAAAAATACTAATTTTGACATGAAATAAGAATTCCAAAAAATCTTTAATAAAAAAACAATTTTCAGTTTGATGGTGTTTATCAATCAATATGACTAATCACTTAGGAAGTCAATTGCTTTTGAAGGTGGACATTTGGCAGTGACATTACACTGTTTTCTCTTGTATTATCATTATCAATTTTTTTCTTATGATCAATTTCATGAGACCCGCTACTTACCTTTTGCGACCTTTGCACTTTAAAGTGATTGAATGCGACCTCGAGAACATTGCATAAGACCTGCGAGATGCTCCCCAATTAGTTGAGATTAAAATATAAACTCAGTTTTTCCCAAACCCTAATTAGCCCTTTAGAGTGACCGGTAGCATGTGCATATGAGACTAATCTCTCATATATGGTTTGTAGCGAAGATTTTATATCAGATTATGCGTCTCTCAGTAAGAGTGACTCCACCAGGAAAAAAATACTAACAAACATTTTTTCTCCATCACTTGTTTTATGATTGGTTAGCACTTAAGTGGGTTTCACTGCTTTGGAAATGGGGCACGTTAACTTAGTGCGACTCATATGAATCTCACTCCATCATAAAGTAGGTGTTTTTTTATAAGCAATGTTAGTAGGGGGTGGGGAATGTTAGTTTCTGGGGTTTGAACCCGTCGGGACCTCCTTCTTGCACTCTTTTGATGCACTCTTTCGATATCTTTTAGCTAGTCAACTGAGCTACCTACTTGGGATTTCACTCAATCATAAAGTAGGTGTTGATACGCTACAAGAAAATCGCGCATTATTGGAGGATTTTATTCGTCAGTACGGTTCCGGCGGAAATTTAGCATTTTCGGTGTATTTTTTCCGTCAGTAAATTTCCGGTGGATTTTTTTTCGTACATACGTTTCCGGCGGATTTTTCAAATTACTCTCCGACGGATTTTTAACATTTCCGGCGGTTTTTTTGGAAATAAATAAATAAATTTAAAAAATTCCGCCGGAAATGTTACCGGCTGATTTTTTGAAAAAAAAATTCAAAAAATCCGTCGAAAAAATACGGAGGGAAAAAATCCGCCGAATCCGTCCAAAAATACCTATAAATAAAACTTTCTCATACACTCTTCTCATTCTCTCACTTCACTCTCTACTAGTATGTATGACACGTGCAGTGCAAGGGTATACTTTTTTTAACTTAATTTGTAATATTTTTGTTGTTAGACATCTGAATATTTATGTTAATTAGGTGAATATATAAAAAGCATCGGATAACACCAAATTGTGCACCATTAGCTCAAAGTTTTTATTACTGGGTGAATCAGATTATTTTAATTGTTTTATTATAAAGATAAAGATATGAAATCATTTCATCCTCTACATGTATATTGTTTGGGTCAGCTATTTGCCAATTATATATAATTGATTTGGGACCCTTTGATTTCGTTATGAGTTTAACATTTTGGAAGTTTTCATTGCCAAAAATTCCTTCTTTTGGTTTCTAATATTATGTACTACTTGAATAGTACTGGCCTAATTAATACTCTAGGAATCCCAATGGTGTGCAATGATTTCAGATTACTATCTTATGGAATTTGAATCCCACCAGACGTGTCTCATAAATGCTATGAAATTATTACGTGATTATAATTATTAGGCAAAATATCTCTCGAAGTCCCTTAACTTATTTATTTGTAACGAATAGGTTTCTTAATTTTTTTTGTAACGCATAAGTCCTTAACTTTTGAAAATGTTGCACCGTTGCCCCTTTTATCTTTTTTTGTTAACACCGTTAGAAAAATGCCTAACTGGCTTTTAGATTGATTATGTGGCCTTTTTTTTATGCTTATGGGGAAATTTTATATGCTGACTTGTTATTTTAAAATATTTTTTAATTGAAAATTAAAAAAAAAAAACCAGAAAGATGAAATCCTCTTCAGATTGAAATCCTCTTCTTCTTCTGATCGAAACCTAAATGCCTAATTAAGTCCCTTCAGATCGTTGCGTTGTTTTAGATCGAAATCGAAAACATGATTTAGGGATCTGGGTTTCTAGGTTTCTTCAGGGCGCGATTTTGTTCTAGATCTGGGTTTCTGGGTTTCTTAAATTGGAAAATCGGTTTTGTTTCTGGGTTTCTGACGCTTGTTCATTCTAATCGCTGAAGAATTTAGAAAACGAACACAGATTGGGCAAATGAAGATGATTGAACATGAAGATGACGTTTTTGGGTTCAATTTTCGTTTCTGTTTCTATATTTTTCAGCATTCTAGATTCGATTTCTGTTTCGAAAACCCAACATTTTGAAAACCCCAATTTCAATTTCTGTTTCGATTCCAATTTCCAACATTTTGAAAACCGCAATTTCATGGTGCATCTCTTTCTTTTCGTTATTAACGTGTTTCCTTGTTTCCTTCAATTGCATTTTTCGATTTTGTCTATAGCTGGTTAGTGGTTGCAAGATGAGTATAACAATAAAATTCCTTCAAAGGCAACATATTCAGTTTTGGTTATTATTGTTGAATGTTTCGGATTTTTTTTCAATTTGTTTGTGGGGATGAAAAACATTGGTGATGGTGTTTTGATTTCTCTAATTTTTTAATTAAAAATAAATATAAATTAGTAAAATTATCCTATGTGGCATGTCAAGTCAGCAGTCAAACAATAGTCAAATAACCATATAATCAGTGTGTTGACGGTGTTAACAAAAACGTTAAAAGGGGTAACGGGTGCAACGTTTTTAAAAGTTAAGGGACCTATTCGTTACAAATAAATAAGTTAAGGGACCTCGGTAGATATTGGCCCCTTATCCAATTATGTAATTTAAAAAAAAACAATCCCAATTAGGTAGCTCAGAGCTAAGGGATATCGAAGGAGTGCACCAAGAAAGTCCCCGGTTCAAACCCCGGAAACTAACATTCCCCACCCCACTTTTTTTTTCATTTAGGACCATTGCTGGCTACCCACGGAGTGTCCCAACGCTTTCAACGAAGGACTAATCTTCGCTCGCTACTTGCGGCAAGGATTTCGCTGGCCAACACGCCTTTTTAACGTGGGCGGGAATCGAACCCGGGAGCAAACCGGATCGACCCCCACTACGTAGCTCAGGGTAGCCCGACCACTGGGCTAGACGTGTTGGTTCGATTCCCCACCCCCATTAACATTGCTTATAAAAAAAATGTAATTTAAAAAACACTAATAATAATAATATTTTAGCGACTTGGTTCAATTTTCCTCCACTGTCTAATTTGCTTTTAATTTCTTTTTAAATACTAATGTTAAATACATTTAAATATTGTGTTAGTGTTTAAATAAGAATTTCGAATTTTTCCCGTGTAAAGGGTCATTAATATTTATTATGTCCGAAATCTTTGCTGTTTTGAGAATTAATCGGTTAATAATATGCATTAAAATACTTGTTGTAAAGCATTTCAATTTAGGAATTGAATCCCATAAAAGGGGTTACATAACTCTCTCAAAATACTCGTTTTAAATTGATTCTTTTCAATGTTTCAAATTCACAGTGGAAAATTACTCTATCCTAATTGAATCCATTAGATAATTTTTTTTTTTGAGATTAATTAGATAATTTATTTTACATAATAGCGATTGTACACAACTATTATGTGATTTTTAAATTGATTTGGTATCAAATTTGAGTGGGTTATATTAATAAATTAAAAATAAAAAAGCCCATATTCTAAAAATTATATTTAAACGAAATTTTTCCATTAATTCTACAAAATCACTGTAGCACAAATATCTAATATCTATTTATACTAATACACTACCTATGAACTACCATTATTAGCCTCCTTCACTAATTGCCACCTATCCTTTCTAATACAACAACAAAAGATATTAATGTCTTTTCTCATCTTTACTTTTCACTTTTCTCTTACACTCTCTTTCTTTCTTTTTTTCTCTTTCTTCTTACACTCTCTTTCCTCCTTTTCACTTTTCTTTTACACTCTCTTTCTTTCTTTTTTTCATTTTACTTTACTTTTTCCATAAATAATTATTCTCTTTCTCTTATCCCTTCACTTTAATTCTTTTAACTAAATTTCTAAATTTATACAAACACTATTTTAATTAAAATTTTGAAGACTACTACTATAAACATATTATCTAAAAAACAAGAAGACTTAATGACTATTTAAATTAGTAATTAATATTTAAAACAAATATTTCTTATTGATAATCTAACATCTAACTTTTATTATCTACTATAATCTACTAATCAACTAAAATAATCAATTGAAACTATGAGATAACTGCACCAATAAATAAAAAACACGGCATAACTACAGTGACATACAACAAAACACGGGATTAATATTTACCATTGATATTTATAATTTTTTTTCACAATTTATAATTAATATTTACCATTGATAATTATAATTTTGGAAAACTACTATAAACCTACTATCTAAAAAACACGGGATAACTAATAAATAAAAAACACGGGATAACTGTAGTGACATATAAAAAAACACGGGATTAATATTTACCATTGATATTTATAATTTTTTTTTGACAATTTATAATTAATATTTACCAATGATAATTATAATTTTGGAAAACTACTATAAACCTACTATCTAAAAAACACGGGATAACTAATAAATAAAAAACACGGGATAACTGCAGTGACATATAAAAAAACACGGGATTAATATTTACCATTGATATTTATAATTTTTTTTGACAATTTATAATTAATATTTACCATTGATAATTATAATTTTGGAAAACTACTATAAACCTACTATCTAAAAAAACACGGGATAACTACAATAATCTACTATAATCTACTAATCAACTCAAATAATCTAATATAAAAACACGGGATAACTGCAATAATCTATTATAATCTACTAATCAACTCAAATAATCAATTGAAACTATGAGATAACTGCAATGATATATAAAAACACACGGGATAACTACACCAATATATAAAAAAACACAGGATTAATATTTGTCATTGGTAATTAAATTTTTGAAGACTACTATAAACCTACTATCTAAAAATAAATAATATTTAATGACTATTTAAACTACTGATTAATATTTAAAATAAATATTTCTTATTGATAATCTAGTATCTCTCTTTTACTATCTACTATAATCTACTAATCAACTAAAATAATCAATTGAAACTACGAGATAATTGCACTGATATATAAAAAAAAACCGAGATTAATATTTGTCATTGATAATTAAAATTTTTGAAGCCTACTACTACAAACCTACTATCTAAAAAATAAGCAGACTTAATGACTATTTAAAATAATTATTTTTTATTGATAATCTACTATCTAACAAATTTACTATCTACTATAATCTACTATCAACTAAAATAATCAATTAAAACAACTAGATAACTGCACTGATATATAAAAAACACGGGGATAACTGCAGTGATATATACAAAACACGGGATTAATATTTGCCATTGATAATTATAATTTTTGAAAACTACAATCTAAAAAAATAAGAAGGCTTAATGACTATTTAAACTGATTAATATTTAAAACACACGCGACAAATATTTGTCACTAATACCTAAAAAAGGACAAATAATTGTTACTCATATATAAAAAAACACGGGATAAATATTTGTTATTGATAATCTACTATCTATCTTTTACTATCTACAATAATCTGCTAATTAACTCAAATAATCAATTGAAACTATGAGATAACTGCACTAATACATAAAAAAAACACTGGACAACTGCACTGATATATAAAAAAATACAGGATAACTGCAATGATATATATAAAAACACGGGATAGTTGCACTGATAAAAAAAACATGGGATAACAACACTGATATATAAAAAACACTGATATATAAAAAACACTGATATTTAAGTTTTAATATTTATCAATTTTTTATTTGAAACTCATTTTTTATCTATAAATTTTTATTTATTTTCACGGGGTAATGTTCAGACTATTTAAATACCGTCTAAATTCATTCATAAAAAGAACACGACAACACCTGTACGTATGCAAGTCATTCTCTATATTTTACAATTGATTTTAGATTAATGAGATTTCAAATTAACGTTTCTATTTGAGGTAATCGTATCGCGTAACGCGATCGGCCCGTGCGGATGCACGGGTATAGTACTAGTTATAAAGTTAAAGTTCAATCCGGCCCTCTAGAGGTGCGTAGATTATTTTTCTAAACCTGACGCTAAGGATAGGAGGACATGGGCGGTAGGACGTTATATTCACCCCACTGTAGTAGTTGTAGTTGCCTAGTTGGCATTGGAACGGCCCGAAGATGTCACATGACGATAGTAACGATACTCCTGCGTACAAAATTCAACAAATCGCATGTTAAGTTACTTATAGAGTCCATCACCCTTAAAACATGCATCTACATGCCCCTTGGCCATACATAATTATACCAGTATCATGACTATGGTGTACATACAATTTTTATATTTAATAATTTAATTAATTTTGCTATTTTTAATTTAAGATGGTATATATATATTACCTCTGCATCCATTTTGTAAAGAACAAATTGATCAATGATTGACTTCACCATGCATATAGCCGAAACAACGTACCCATTCTGACCACTTATTGTTTGCTGGTTAGTGCAGTCGATCTTAAACAAATAAGTTTGGTTGTAATTTTCATCCAAAGCGTAAGGTTCAATTATCTAAGAATTGAACGAAAATTACGTTAATAATATGCTGATCGGTAGGGTACGAAAGTAGAACATTATAATTTGCAACAACAAATAAAAAAAATGGTATTAACTGGTTCCCATAAATTATCCACAGTTGATTGTAGGTGTTCTCCATAAAAATTGAAAGTTGCATCTTCTTTTAGAGCGAAGACAACAGTACTTGTGTGGTCTGCTACTCAGACATCAACGCCAGACCTATAAATATAAACTTTTTCTACAAATCGATTGAGTGCGGAAGACTTAAGCAAGACAGTAATAGTGGATTAATGTAAATAACATAAACCAGGATGGATTCGAAATATTACCATGTATTTGAAAGGATGCCAATTATATGGGTCAGTAATAACTCATTTTTACATGAGTTATTTATGCCTTTATGACTTAAATTTAAGTGACTTCTCAAGTAATATGTCCTCTTTAAGTTAGTAAATATTAGTTATTTAGAGAAAAGAAGGGTTAGGAACTAATTTGTTAAGTATTTGGCACAATGGGTGCCCTTGTGAATATTTTAATATTTTGTTAGTGTTGCAGCGGTAAGCGCTATAGTGCTACATGAAGGACCCAGCTGAAGACCAAAAAGTGAAGTCACAATTTGGCGCCTGTTGCTTTTTGTCAAAGACAGAATATCTTTCCCCCTGTTGTAGCCTCTGACACAGACGCTTCCAAGTGGCTAGCCAAGACACGTGGCGCAATTTCATTTAAGGATTGTTTTTTTGGTTGGTGAGAAGTGTCAAAAGTCACCTTTTTGTAAAGCTACTTTATGGGCTTGAGATATTTTATGGGCTAGAGATATTTTTATATATCCATCTTCTCCTCCCATGCACCTCATTCGACAAAAAGGGAGAGTTTTAGAGAGAAAATACTTGACACACATTTCCTCCATTAAACCTCCATCTTCAAGCTTTCATTTTTAGTTTATTTTCTTAACTTTCTGCGCTGTGAAGCTACACTACAGCATCATCCTGCTGTGCATGACTTAGAATAGAGGGAGTGCATCTTTTGTAACCATTTATTCCTTATTCATTTACGGTAATATGAGCATTTTGTCTTGTATTGTGTTGAAGATGCTTGTAATGAGCTAAACACTTAGTAGTTGGATTGCTTCTAGTTTGTAATGAACATTTAGTCTTGTTAATATAATATTGTGATGTTTTGCGTTTCAATCCTTGTATTTTAATGCTTTCAAACTTCTTTTGGGATTGGCCAACTGAAATGAGTAGAGTTGTGGGTACAGAAATGGTCCATGATTTGAACTCAATGGTTGATATGAATGAAAGGTTGTTTAAAGACATTTAAACAACTTGTGCTTAACTCTAGACATAGGGGAGCAATAGTTCATAAGGTGAATACCGTGGGTTCTTCATTATACAGGGGTGGACTTATTTAGAACTTAGAAATAAGAGTCTTGTAACAAAACCCTGGCGTCAGTGACTGAAAGGCACAACATCAGATGCTACAGCACTTAGCGCTATAGCGTCCAAAGTTATAGCGCCTTACTTTTGGGGATTTATACAACAAAGAGCAGTCCAATTCATTTTATAAACTCTTGAACTTTCTTACTGTTTTAGCAATATCTTTCTTATTTTCATGTTCAAAAACTTGTTATTTTTACTTTGTCCATTTCACTAAGTTGTTAACTACTTAAACTCTTAAATAACAACAATCCTTGCTGGTACGATCCTTACTTTATCATTATATTACTTGTTGCGATTGTGTACGCTTGCACAACTACTTTTCGCACAACAAGTTTTTGGCGTCGTTGCCGGGGATTGCATTTAATTTTTATTGTTTATGTTTTTAGCAATATTAGTGAAAATTTTACGCTGGTGTGTTGTTTCTTGGTGTTATAGCATTGGGTGCTATAGTGCATGCTCAGGTCCCAACCACCAGAATTCGAGTTGGATTTAGAACCAGAAAGGAGATTTAGGAGACTGAGACACCTTCAGAAACTGAGACAGCCTAGACCCACAATGTCTGAACACAGTGGCAGAACAAACTCAGGAAAAGGTACCACTTAGGGTGGTAGAACCAATTTTGGTAGAGGAGGCAGATCAGACCCAGGTGGTCGAGGTAGAGGACCACCCACTCCTACATTACATGAAGAAGAATGGTACATACAACAATTCATTAATCAAGGTCCTGCAGACATGGTAAATGATAGGGATAGACCTATGAGGGACTATGCTGTATTTGATCCCCAAACCATGGAGACAAGCATAGCAAGGCCTGTTCTTCAAACAGCTCATTTTGAATTCAAACCCATGATGTTTCAGATGCTCCAAACAGTAGGTCAGTTTGGTGGTTCTCCCCAAGAAGACCCATATTTACACTTAAAGCAATTTTTGGAGGTTTGCAGTAACTTTATCATTCTAAGAGTCAGTGATATTGCATTTAGGTTAAAACTTTTTCCTTATTCCTTGAAGGATAGAGCTAAGATCTGGTTAACTTCTCTAAAGTCTAACTCTATCCACACTTGGAATGAAATGGCCGAAAAAAATTTAGCAAAATATTTTCCACCTAGCAAAAATGCAAGAATGAGGAATGAAGTTACTGCATTTAAACAAAAAGAATCTGAATCACTGTTTGAGGCATGGGAAAGATGGAATGAGTTGATTACGAGATGTCCACATCATGGCATACCAGTAATCATTCAGATGGAAACCTTCTATAATGGGTTGGACCCAAGTACCAGACTTATGCTTGATGCTTCTTCTGGGGGTGTATTACTGAAAACCTCTTACAATGAAGCTTGTGACTTGATAGACAACATTGCTACAAACAGCTACCAATGGCCAACAGAAAGACAACCCCACAGAAAAAGGTAGTTGGTGTCCATGAAATTAGTGAAGTTTCAGCTCTGTCAGCACAGGTAGCCTCTTTCACCAACTTGATTAAAAACATGAACACCACCTCCAAGGCTACAGCAGCTGCCGCTACAGCATCAACTGAACCAACTATAGTTGCCATTGAACAAGCTCCTACGGGCTCAACTAGCTGTGTTTGTTGTGGAAGAGAGCATCTATATGAAGAATGTCCAGGCAATCCTGTGTTTGTAAATTATGGGGATTCAACAAGAATAATAATCCCTATTCAAATACTTACAATCCTGGTTGGAAGAATCACCCCAATTTCAGATGGGGAGGTAACAATGCTGCTGCAACAAATTCTAATGCTCCTGTTATACCACCAGGATTCCCTGCTCAGAATTATTAAAGGCAAAATGCCCCGGCTATGGACAACTCTATGGAAAATCTGTTGAAAAGCTTCATGAGTGATTGTAAAACAACTTTGCAAACTCATGAAGCCTCTATCAAGAATCTGGAGATCCAAATGGGGCAGATAGCTAATGTTCTTACTCAAAGGCTTAGTGGATCACTACCTTCCACCACTGAAACCTCAACTTCTAAAGTAGCAGGTAAAGAGCATTGCAAGGCTATATCTCTGAGAAGTGGGAAAGATTTGCAAGGGCCATCAACTAATCCAGAAAAAGAAAAAAATTCTTTAGGCGCTACAGCATCTGACGCTGTAGCATCTGACAGAGCACCTTCTCCATCATCAAAGCTTGTTCCAGAATATCCTGATCCACCATATCCTCAAAGGCTAAGGAAGGCACAAGAAGAGAAGCAATTCAACAAATTTCTGTAAGTGCTTAAACAATTGCATATCAATGTTCCATTGGTGGAATCTCTCCAACAAATGCCAAACTATGCTAAATTTATGAAGGACGTGCTCACTAAGAGAAGAAGGCTAAGGGAATTTGAAACAGTAGCCATGACTGGGGAGTGCAGCATGATTATGCAAAACAAACTCCCAATGAAATTAAAAGACCCTAGCAACTTCACAATACCATGTTCCATTGGAAATTTCTACTGTGGTCGTGCCTTATGTGATCTGGGAGCTAGTATAAACCTAATGCCCAAGTCCATATACACACAGCTAGGTGTAGGAGCTGCGAGACCCACCTCTGTCACTCTTCAATTGGCTGATAGGACTTTAGCTTATCCAGAAGGGATATTGGAAGATGTGCTAATCAAGGTAGATAAATTTGTTTTCCCTGTGGACTTTGTAATTCTTGACCAAGTGGTACAAAAGCATTTTCATAAAAGCAATGACCACTTGGGAAAGATTTTGCAAACAAGAATCTGATGCAGAAGGAGCAACACAAGCAGAGTTGGCTGTAAATGAGGTTTGGGCCAAAAGATATGAGTCACTTGGGCAAGAAAACTCAAACTTTAGGAAAAATATTTCTTCCATTGGGCAACCACCTATCCTAGAACTGAAGGAGTTACCTCACCACCTAAAGTATGCCTATTTAGGGGAAGACAACACCTTGCATGTTATCATAGCTTCTGATCTCTCACTTGAGCAAGAGCTGAATCTTATTAGACTCTAAAAAGGCATAAGAAGGCAATGGGGTGGCAAATGTCAGACATTCAAGGGATTAGCCCTACCATCTGCATGCACAAAATTGTGTTGGAAGAAAACTCCAAGAATTGTATTGAAGGGCAGAGAAGGCTCAATCCCATTATGAAAGAGGTGGTGAAGAAAGAGATTATTAAGTGGCTGGATGCAGGCATTGTTTATCCTATCTCAAATAGTGCATGGGTTAGTCCTATGCAGTGTGTTCCAAAGAAATGAGGGTAACAGTGGTCACCAATGAAAAGAATGAGCTGATACTAACAAGGACAGTGACAGGGTGGAGGATTTGCATGGATTACAGGAGACTAAATAAAGCTACAAAGAAGGATCACTTCCCTTTATCTTTCATTGACCAGATGCTTGATAGGCTAGCAGGGAAGGAATTCTATTGCTTTTTAGATGGCTATTCTGGCTATAATCAAATAGCAATAGTCCCTGAAGATCAACAACAGACAACATTCACATGTCCATATGGCACATTTGCTTTTAGAAGAATGCCATTTGGACTGTGCAATGCCCCTGCCACCTTCCAGAGATGTATGATGGCTATCTTCTCAAGATTCATTGAAAAATCCATGGAAGTTTTCATGGATGACTTCTCTGTATTTGGAGAGACATTCCATCTATGTTTGTCAAACTTGGAGGAAATTTTGATTAGACGTGAAGAAACAAACCTAGTACTTAATTGGGAAAAATGGCACTTCATGGTGCAAGAAGGTATTGTTTTGGGACACAGAATCTCCAAGAAGGGATTGGAAGTGGACAGAGCAAAGATTGAAGTCATTGAGAAGCTACCTCCTCCCACAAATGTCAAGGGTGTCAAGCTTTCTTGGGAATGCTGGATTTTATAGGAGATTCATAAAAGACTTTTCAAAAATCTCAAAACCTCTGTGCCAGCTGCTACAACATGACATAACTTTTATCTTTGATGATGCATGCTTGGAGGCTTTCAAAAAACTGAAAACAGCTTTGATAACTGCACCAGTCATTGTAACACCTGACTCGAGTAAACCTTTTGAGCTCATGTGTGATGCCAGTGACTATGCTGTTGGAGCTGTATTGGGACAAATGTATGATAAAATTTTTCACTCAATTTATTATGCCAGCAAAACTTTTATAGATGCCCAATTAAATTATACAGTCACTGAAAAAAAGCTATTGGCAGTTGTCTTTGCATTTGACAAGTTTAGATCATACTTGGTGGGCACAAAAGTTGTTGTTTTTACAGATCACTCAGCCATCAATTATTTGAATCCAAAAAAAAATGCAAAGCCAAGGCTAATTAGATGGGTTCTCCTCCTCCAAGAATTTGATTTGAAAATTCGTGATAAAAGGGGATGGAGAACCAAGTTGCTGACCACTTGTCTAGAATTGAAGGAGAAAATGCAGGTACATCCAAAGGCGAAATCAAAGAATATTTCCCAGATGAGAAGCTACTAGCAGTAGCTGTTGCAGCATCAAACGCTGTTACCCCCATCTGAGGTAAATCCGACTTTAAAAATAACAAAGCGGATTTACCTTAGATGAAGGTAAATCCGAGCGAATTGCAAGTTGGGCAGGGGTATTTTCGGGTTTTAGTAATTTGATGGGGGTAGATGAGATGTGATGGGGGTACAAAAAAAAACCCTATATATTTTCAAGCTGGAAGAATTCGACCAAATGCGCAAGAGTGCGTGAAGGAGAATGAGGTGTTGCCTAGTAAAAGCCCAAACCTCATTTAAGTAATTTTGAAAGCATTTTTAAACAATAAAGTTAATTTTAACACTTCTATACTGAAGTTTAGCAAGTTCGAAACATTGATAGTTTATTGAGATAATTATTTATAACATAAATATTTAAAAAAAAAGTTAGATGAAATTAAATTGTAACTAGTAATATATCATATATATATTAATTTACAAACGAAAGAATACTAGAATATTACACAAATTACTATCACACATTTACACGTAAATTATCAAAATTAATAAGATAGAGAAATTGAGGTGTTACACCCATTACCTACGAGCATTTTACCGGTGGAATTGAGATGTGTTGCCAGAGAAATTGAGATGTGTTTTTCTTGTAGGGATAGGAGAGTGTTGCTAACATTTATTCTTATTCTTAAGGAGTGAGTTCCCTTACCAACTCAACCACTTTCCAATTGATTGAATTGGAAAGTTTTAGATAACTCACGAGTGGAGCTTAAAACAACAAGAAGATCTTCACGTTGGGTCAAAAGAAAATATATAAATGAGTTGGATATCACTTCTTTCACCAAAAACCTTAAAGCATTAGGTGTGTAAGTCATTTTCACTAAGTCATTTTCACTTATATTTGTTCACCATCGAATGCGTAAACTCTAGTTAGATCCTATAGGTGCCAAAGTTTGGAGAGAGTTGTCTTTTCATAAAGTTTTTTTTTTTAATACAACGCATGGAGGAAAGTGCCACTACACAAATCAAGTTGATATACACACCATGCATGCTAGCTAGAGGTAACAAAAGGTGCATACCAGTTTGAGGCTACAAACAAACTATGTATCCCAGGATAAGGGAACAAACGACCAAGTCAGACTCATCTAGGGATACATTTCCATATATGGAGAAGAAGAAAGAAGGTGCAAATAACACATTTGGTCGAAGGAAGTAGCATTCTGAGTTGGGATGACACCTGAATCAATTTTTTTTTAGCCTAACTAATAGAAATTGGACACATCATTATATTTTTTTAAACAGTCAACTAAGAGACCGATTAACGGAGTTAAAACTAAAATGTTAAAAAGGACAACGGTGCGACGTTTTTAAAACTTAAGGGACTTAATTGTTAAAAAAAAGTTAAAAGACCTATTCATTACCTGAAAATAAGCTAAGGGCCCTCGAGAGATATTTTACCTATTTATTATTATTATTATTATTATTATTATTATTATTATTATTATTATTTAAAAAAGGCTTAAAGGTACATTTGGTCCCTGCAAATATACAAAAAATCCTATTTCATCCCTGCAATTTCAAAATTTTTAAAAAAGTCCTTGCAATTACCAAACGCTTCTAGTTTGGTTCCTGCTATTAGTTTTTGACTAACACCGTTAGTGGTTGGTGACGTGGCTGCCAACGTGGACGCCACCTCCTCACTTTGACTTTTTTCCTCTCACAAGTTCTCTTTTCCCATTCACTTCTTTCCTTTTTCCTCACCCTAATTACCTCTCTCTTCCCTTTCACCTCTTCCCTTTCCTCACCCTTTCACCTCTTCCCTTTCCTCACCATATACTGCAAAAACTCATTTTCACTGAATGAATCTAATCTATTAATCACAAATGCATTCAAAATGAAAACATTTTAACCACCAAAGCTAAAAGTTAGTAAAATTCATGGTTTCCTCGTTCCCATTCTGTCTCGTTCTGATTTGGGGATTTGTAGTTCAATTAGGGGATTTGCAGTTCAGATTTAAAGATTGTTGTTGTTGCTGCTGAGTTTCAATTTCTGGAAACGTAGAGAAGGGGGTGAGAGTGTTCTTGTTGTTGATTTAAAGATTCTTGTTGCTGGAAGTTCTTGATTTAAATATTTTTGTTGTTGCTGAGTTTCGAATTCTGGAAACGCAGAAAAGGGGGGGTGAGAGTGTTATTGTTGTTGATTTAAAGATTCTTGTTGCTGGAAGTTCTTGATTTAAAGATTGTTGTTGTTGCTGTGTGTTTCAATTTCTGGATTTGAGAACAAAGATTGTTTCTGGACGGAAGCGGTGCTCCAGTGGTGACTGTCGTATGTGGCGGTAGAGCAACCTGCGACGATGGCGTGCAGCAATGTGTAGTGCACTTGTGAGAGGGTGAGGAAAAAGGAAAAAAGTGAAAGGGAAGAGAGAACTTGTGAGAGGAGAAAAGTCAAAGTCAGGAGGTGGCGTCCACCTTGGCAGCCACGTTACCAACCACTAACGATGTTAGCCAAAAACTAACAACAGAGACCAAATTAGAAGCGTTTGGTAATTGCAAGGACTTTTTTAAAATTTTTGAAATTGCAGGGACGAAACATGATTTTTTGTATATTTGCGGTGACCAAATGTACCTTTAACCCTTAAAAATAATGTCTTCAATCCAAACTAGCGGTATACCCGTGCATACGCACGAGTGGGTATTGTCGTGTTCTTTCTTTAAATGGATTTAGACAGAATTTAATTAGTCTGAACATTGCCCCGTGAAAATGAAGACAAATTTGAATATAATTAGTCTGAACATAACCCCGTAAAAATCAAGGCAAATTTGAAGTAGATTAAAAAAGAATTTCAAATGCAAATTTGTACTAATATTAATAAAAATGAGGCTACAATCCTCTATCATCTTTTCAATTCTCACTATACAGAAATGAATTTCACATCCTTCGATGTCGTTGTTAAAATATTAAATAGGTGGAGTCATTCAATTGAGCTGAAAAATCAAGGAAGACCTAAATACAATTAATAAAGACTTAAATATTTCAAAGGGGCAATACATTTCATAGTAACAAAGATTAACAAAATATAAGTATTAGAGGCAAAAGAAGCCATAGTCCAACCTATATATTAACAAAATATAAGCCTTAGAGGTAAAATAGAGAATCTGAAAAACCAAGGAATCTGGATTAGAATTTTGAAAAAGGAAGTAAAACAGAGAAGTGTGTGAGAGAAGCATTTTGTTCCTTTGTTTAACATCAAAAAGAAATCTGCATCTCACAGTCACAGGTCTTAATGATGTTTAGTATGTTGAGAGAAAGAGCTAAAAATTTTCAAATATAAAAGTAATGCTCAATGAAGCACGGATTCCGACACGGACACCGGACACGACACGGACACGTGGACACCGCTAATGTTAAAAACACAGGACACCGACACGGCCATATATATTAAATTATAATTATTATAATTAAGTAAAATAAAATAAAATATAAACATCTTTTATAAAATTTTCATAGATGTTTTTTAAAAAATATACATATGCCTCATTAATAAATATTAAATAACTACCATTATTCATGTACCAACTATCTACAAATATAAAACTTTAAAAGCACATGTGCTCAGAGGTGCATTCAGTCAAAAAAAGAAGCATTTGTCAAAAAAAGAAGCTGCAACTTGAAAGTTGAAATCCACTTGTGGTTATGATAGAAATATAATAATATCATAATATAAAAAGTTGCCACCAACTCCGCAATAAGTAAATAAAAAAAATAATGAATTCACAGAGAATAATAAATAATAAAATAATACCAAACGTGGCATCTTGCAGCTTCAGAACACAAAGAAAAAAGCAAATGAAATGGGTTGTGGTTACCATCTCTCTATTAAATAGACTCACAAAGAAATAGAAGCACAAACGCAGCGAAGAGGTTCAGATGACAGAACGAAAGTAAAAGAAGAGACTCTTGGATGATGGCAGCAGCGATGAATCAGTCGGAAGGAAGAAGATGAAATCCTAAAGAAGAATGTGAAGCACCAAGGAAGATGAAACTTGTACTTTTTTATGGGGAAGTTTCAACTAAAACCTATTATTTTATTTGTTTTACTTTTACAATTTTTTTCGTTTTGCAAAATTTGTTCCCGTGTCCCGCTTCCTTCCAGCTTGCTTCATGCCGTGTCCCTGCGTTTTGGCTCCCGTTTCGGCATTTAAAAAAAATAAAAAAATAGGACACCTTGCACAAGTGTCTGACACGTGTCGTACAAGTGTCTGACACCGACACGTGTCAGACACCTAGACACGCCAATCAACTGCGGTGTCCGTGCTTCATAGGTAATGCTTACTTAAAACACCCAAGGCCAACAGGAAGGTGACTGCAAAACCCATAGCCAATATTGTCTAAGTCATACCATCAATTTTCCTATGAACCCTAAATAAAAATGAACTGTTAGTCACAATAAAAAATCTTATCCTGTGCACCGTAGGGAGATGTATTAGTAGAGAGGGACTTAACTAATTATCCCGTGTGCCGTAGGAAGCTAGATGGAGATGTATTAGTAGAAAAAAAAACTACAGAGCTAGTAGTCTTGTGTAGCTGTTAGCAATCCTTCGTATCAAAAAAAGATATTTGAGAATTGAGATGTTCCTTGTAGCAGAATGAGAAGACGCAGCAGCACAGGCATTAAATGCTGCTGTGACTTGGTAAGAGAGGTCAAGACACTTCCCCTTTAATATATTCGCCAAAAAGTGCATTTTTTCTTGTGTTTGAAAATCAACTTGTTTGTAACGTGAAACCTACTGGTTCTGTGATAATAATAATCTCTTGTTTTGTTCATTGGTAGATATATGATTACAATAAAATGAGATAGCTACCGTCAACTATAAAATCATCTTACAAAGGATTGGAGAGGTAAGTTAGAGTTGATGGTTATTCTGGAATTTCAGCAACCACATCCAATGAAATATAATAATAAATAAATAAAGAAAATATTAAAAAAAGAATGATAATTGCAGGCAAAAAAAACATTGAGACACATTCCCTCATGTATTTAAATTTTAAACATGCTCTCTTAGCACCAGTGACATAATAATATAAGACTATGTTGACTAACCAAAATGCAACCTTTGATTCAACTGTGTCTTATTAACCGAAGGACTTCATTTTTGGTACCAATAATAAATTGATACACCTAATATTCATGCCATATGTCAGCTAACAGAACTAACGGAACAATAATAAAAAAAGAAGCTTTAAAGATTAGATGGAGGCAAAAAGAAGGAGGAAATCGGTTTCCATGGAAAGGAGAAACAGATACACAATAGGGAAAACAAACCATAAAATGAAACTTACTTTAGCAGGGGCCTAAATCAACCTCACAAAACCGGTCTGTAAGGTGAGCATTGCCTCCCACTTATAAAGTCTTTTGAGACCATATCTCTAGTCAATGTAGGACTTGGGTTTTTCCCAATAGTGAAAACCAAAAACGAAACGGTCCCAAGAAAAAAGAAGAAAGAAGAATAAATGAGAAACCAAAAACGAAACTTACTTGCTGAGCAGTTTCTTGGCTTTGTGGATGTTGTTGCTTTGAGATGGTTTGAACAGATGAGCTCAAACAGAAAACAAAAGTTATTGTTGCAGAGGTGAAAACCAAAAAGGAAACATTGCTAAGAAAGAAGAAGAATAAATGAGTAACCATAAATGAAACCATAAATGAGAAGGTTCTTTTAGAGCTAGTTTGAATAATTGGAATAATTTGGTTTGAAAGCTTTCAGCTGGAAATGGTTGAAGACAATCTCTCTTTGCTGGAAATTCTTGTCACAGTGTGTCTTTTCTTTCAGCGGAAAAAGTAGATTGTGGTTACTCCTGCAAGTGTCCTTTGCTGTCAAAAAAGTTTGAAATAATTTTTTATTAACTCTATCGTACATGTAGACTTTTCATGAAGTTGGGCGCTGGTTTTGAATTTTAAACATAGAAGGGTAAAATTTTACTGAGTTGTCAAAAAATCATTGGAGGGCAGTGTGGTATTTTTGTCGGTAAGTTATTGACATCAATTTATACTAGACACTAGGGATGTCAATTTGGCCCCACTGGCCCGATTTTTTGGGTGGGTCTGGGCTCTAAAAATAGTAGTTCAAAATAAATAGTATGTTTTTTGGCCCGACCCGATTGGCCCGATGATATAATTGGGCCGGGCCGGGCCGGCCCATAGGCTTCAAGCTGACCCGTTTCTTTTTATTTTATAATAATATATAATGTAAATAATATAATGTATAATATTTTTTTGAAGATAATATAATGTATAATAAAAAATATAGTAATAATATTAAAAAAAAGTTTTCCATTCCACAAATAACTTTGTTTTCAAATTTTTTAAAAATATATTTTAATATTGGGCCTGCCCATTGGGCTGGCCCGTGGGCCCGTGGGCCAGTGTTGGGCGGGTCTGGGCCTTAAATTTCGCAGCCCATTAGAATATTGGGCCGACCCGACCCTGCCCATATACACTGTTTGGCCCTATGGGCCGGGCCGGGCCCGGCCCATTGACATCCCTACTAGACACCACCAATTTAATTCACCAAAAAAGAGTACCACCAAATCTGTGAATGAAGGACAGACACTGAACACAGACACGCGACAACCCTTGCGCGCACCTCCTTCATTTTGCGTTTAGTTTTTAACCCTTGTGCAACCTCAGGTATTCCTCTTCCTTTTGCTGCAATCTAATTCGACTTTCCTCTTCTTTTTCTGCAACCTAATTCGATTTTCCTATTCCTTTGATTTTCCTGGGTCGATTTTCTAATTCGACCTCAGCCATTGTTTGAGTATTATTTCTTTAAGTTAAAATTTCTGGATATGTCACTGTCCATGATGCAACTTTTTTTCCTATTATATTATGCAGGGTAATACCTGGAAATATCATTGTTAGACAACGTGGTACTCGTTTTCATCCAGGAAACTACGTTGGACTAGGGAAAGATCATACTCTCTTTGCTTTGAAAGAGGGCTGCGTGAAGTTTGAAAGGAACAAGCTGACTAGTCGCAAGTGGGTACATGTTGAGCCTAAGGAAGGTCATGTCGTACACCCTGTGTATGCAGAAGCTTCTGCATCCGAACCAAAAGTTGCTGTCTAAGTCTTACCATTGTCATCTCTGCTCGAATTTTTTATTGGTGATGAAATTCAGTTTAATTTTCTTAGCTTATTTGAGCTCATAAATGTTCTGCCTTCGCTTTAGTTTGTGCCATCTATAAATGAAAAGCAAGTTTGTTATTAGGTGCTTCAGATAAACACCAAATATTAGGTGCTTCAGCTTTTGCCCCTTGTTTTGTTTCTGTCGAAATATGTCTAATTAGAAATGTATTTGGTTAGTAGTTATTAGCTAGCTAATTTTTTACCAATTAGTTAGCTTACATTTACCTTGGTTAAATGATTGTATAAGGAGGTCTCTGAGGCCAGAGAACAAAATAATCTAGATTATTTTTATCACTAGTGTTCAAAAACTTGGATGCGATGGTGAATCCTTCAAGTGATCAGTTTGAACGCTTTTTTTTTGGGTCCACAGTTTGAGCAATTTCAAATCAGCTTAACTCGGTTGGTTTGAACAGAACGGGCAGATTGTCCAAGTAGAAAGTTCAAAGTATGATGATGTACATCGTTGGTTGAGTTGTTTGCTTGGACGATTACCGATGTTTCTTTGGAAATTATCTCGATGCGACTTAACATTCTTGTTTCTCTCCTTCCATTATCAAAGTTTTGGTATTGAGTGTATAAAAAATATTTGGATCTCACTTAATATCATCATATAATTTTTATATTAGGATCCACTTTCCTCAATCAAAATCATAACCTACGGCTACACTGGGTTTTGCACTTGCCTCTTTGCAAAGTGTCTCACTAAAATCCTTAATGAACTTGCATCCTTCTATAAATCATATTAGGACCAATACTTACATCGAGACAGTAAATTATTCACATATTCGAGCACACATAACAACTACTAAAGCATATTATAGCACATGTAGTCACTTAACAAATATCCTCATACCATAATAGATCAATCCTAAGGTTGACGAACTTATGATGACTATCCTTAGACATCAAGGTTACAACAGCTACTATCTTTAGGTGTTGTGGACAATCGATTTCTAGTAGGGCGTGAGTCATCTTACGCATACAGGAGTTTCAACTTAGTCCTGATTAGTGGACTGTTTGGTGCTTTGTTAGTAAGCTATGAGCTTACATTATGTGTAATGTTGATGGCCTATGTCCAGTTTCAATGGAATATTACACATTTGACCAATAAAAAAAATGATTTTTAATGAATTTTGGGCAAGTTGGAATAGGTCAACCTACCAACTCACCATTTTTGTCTGGTTTGGGACGAGCTTAGGCATATCAACATGTCATTCATTACTTTTTTGGCCCAAAAGTTCTTTTTAATTATTTATGGAGAGATTGGACTGCTGAGCTTTCCCATTTTTTCATGCTCATGACAAAGTGGGATAGACCAATCTATTTTGTTATCCCTAGATGTGGGTGAAGGGTAACCGAATGCAGCGGCGAGGTAAATGGGTTGGGAGAGGGAGAGGTGGCTAGAAAAAATAACTTAGGATGATTTTGACAGCAACACCCTTAGCACTTTCACAATTGAATTCGGGAATGTTTGGATCAACTTATTTAGCATTATCTACTGGTATAACCACTTGTAAAATTGTATGAGAGCTTAAGAAAACAGTTTATGATATGTGCATGAGCTATTTTAAACTAATTTTCATAAACTCTCCAAAGATAGAGCTTATAAAAACGTCCTATAGCTTATAAAAAAACTTTTAACATTATTTTATTTTTATTGTAGAAACAACTTAACATAAACTCTTTTATGATAAGCACTTAATTAAGTTGTTTATCAAAATAGGGCTTTGTACTATATTAATTTAACTCGATCTATCCATATCATTGATATCTTGTCACCTAAAAATAGCGATTTTATTATTTGAAAGTAACTATGGAATTCCACAACAATGGCTAATCAAAACTCAGTCAAAAGACACCTTTCAGAATGTAAATGGAAATGAGCAATATGGACAAAGGTAAAGGGAAACAACAAATAGAAAAGGATAGACGAGGACACGAGTGAAAAAGAAAACAATAAATGAAATGGGAATTGATTACACCGCATTGCCCTTTACTACGAATCCATCTCACATTGGTAGGAAAGAAAGGAAGAAGAAAAAACTAATTCCAAATTGATGCGCTAATATCTAAAATCATTAAATTCCTTTGTTCAGTGTGAACAAATGCCACCTGGATACTAGGCACTGATGCTTCAAAAAGGGGCGTGATTGGAATAGTAATGCAAATTGAGCAGCAGAACTGATAACTCCCGAGATCAATTGATTTTCAACTAAACATTAGAATGTAAAGGAGCCAAACTAGTAGTAGAAAAGTGAAACCAAAACCTTATTCTTCTGTAGTTTTCCTTCGCACTAAATGACTACCATCATAAAATAACAATCATTTTCTTCCATCATAAGGCAAACTCAATTCCCATTGTTAGATTCCCCCATATGTGTGTATTTCTTTACATGGACTTTCAGAATGCGCTTCCCAATAGTTACACATGTTTCCAAAGATTCTAGTGTTACACAGGCATTCGCTTACCTCTATAGCGGTCAAGTAACTGCAAGTGGACAGAAAATTAGCAAGTTCAGTGTTCAAAAATCTCATCCTAGTATTCATATTCAAATGAAAGCAACAGGATTCAACTTCAACAAATTATGGTAAAGTATCGTGAAATTTTAGTGGGACATTCTCTATATATTGTTGGCTTCACTCTATATCCTATGCCACTTCTCAACATGTATTAATGAAAAGTAATATACTTAAATCAATCAGAATGGCTAAGATTTCCTGAGAACTTCCAAGTTCCAAGAACATTGATTATTGATATGGCAGATCTATACTAGTAAATGTGTAAGATGCTTCAATGAAGACTTAGATGGAAGTTAAAAACATTTCAATTTTTCACAAGTACATACCGATCGAACAAATGGATGTTGAAACAACCAACCAAGAACTGGAATCTTCTGTAAGAAAACAGTCAGTGTAGGCCAGAAACCGCTGCACGGTATAATCGATTGTTAGCCTATAGCATATTAACATACTTAAACACAAAATAAGAGTTTCTTTAAAATTTCAGTAGACCTGAATAGTACGATGAACCCATAAGCCTCAATAATCATGCCCAGAATAGGCCATCCAAAAATGAGAATCAAGAACCCAATACCAAATGAGATTGTTCCCTGGAAGAAAAGTAAAACGCAAGTGGGTAAAACTCACCATAAAGAAAGCACAAGACACAAAGTGAAAGAGACGGTAAATTGGTAACAAATTTACCTTGAAATTACTTCGTTTCATGAAGAATTGCATCGTGGATTTCAGCCCAATGGTTAAGGACACTCCAGAAACAAACAGGATCTTTTTTAAGCAATGTGACGATACCAGGACAAAAAAAAAGAAATTATCAAATATTAAGCAAACAAATATGAAACAACTACTTAAGCAAGAAATGTGTCATAGAATGAAGCTTACATTTCCCATGGCAAGCAATCCCTTGTCGAAGAAGAAGACAATCCCAAGGAAAGAGAAAAATATACCGAAGCCAGTTAATCCTAATCCAATCTCTGTATCGCATGCCAATCACATATATTAAATAGAATAAGATAATGAAATTGTAATTAAGTTAACAAAATACGGAGTAGTAGATGACAAATATGTAATGTCCAAAAATAATTTCTACATGAATTAGTCAAAACAATGCTTTTCTGCCAAATAGTACGAGACCATAACATAAAGGCACTAAAATATGTCCTCAAAACTGTATTATGTTGTTATTAGGCCAAACATATATATCTGAAGAATGTATCCTTCCTCCAAGAACATGAAGAAAATCAACATGATGTATTGGGATACCATTGAGTATGACGCAATAAGCCATTCCATTACTGGGAGATTCCGAGAGATTCCGACTAGTTACGTTAGGTGATGGCCTTAACTTTAAATGATCGACAACAACAAAAAACCCACTCTGCCTATTAAAGATCACGCAGACAAAGTTGAATAATAGAAGGACCTTGATTTACCAGGGCAATGCAAAGAGGTGATCACAAACCAAATACATGCCATGCTTAGCGTATGTTTGTTTCATATTTTAACAATTCAGAATCTCAATTCAAAATTGCAGTGAGATGTACTTTAAGGAAGAACAAGCTTTGGAGGAAAAAATGAATTTAGTGCCTCGGGCCATATTTTTTTTCCACTTTTACATCAAAAAAATCTTAAACAAGCATAGCATTAATAACTGTAGCTATTAGAAAGAAGGTTTCACTGTGTCAGTGGTGAGTATACACATTCTCTAAAATGAAATACCAATTTCTTTGAATAATGAAAAATTTATAGTATAACTAACTCTAGACAGGTCTTTCACTTCCACAAATTTTTTGGTTAATGTCCCAATCTGACCATTAAGAAATCCCAAGAAACACGCAAGGTAGGGCAAAGGAAAAAGATAAAAATCATTCTCTCGGAAAATTCATAGCCTAAAATAAATCGAGACAATATACATCTTCCATCGAATAACTGAAAATGATAACTAAATTATGTAACTATGACTAACTCAACAATAATTCATTCTTATACAGTTAGGCATAAGCATTAAACACGGTAGATCAGTCATATGATATCATAATTGCTGAAACAGGAACAAAATTATCAAATTCCACTTACTTTTTCGATCATTCATCTCAAATGAAACCATTTTACCGACAATTTAGATGTCCAAGCTATGCAGTCGATGGCGGCGTGCGATCGCAGAATATCGGAGCGGAACCAAGGCTTAACGCGACGCGAAGTGCTGGTGCTTAGCGGTTTTCAGATGCGGCGATCAGATGGCGCCGGAATCGTGTCCTGTTGCAGTTGCTACTCCGAGGTGTTCTGGCTAATCTTCGTTTTCACAGCGTTTCAGGTGACAAATAAGAAAGACGAAGCGGTGGTTCGTGGGTTGAGATTTGCTTGCAACTGCGGTTTTGCTCAGATAGATAGAGGTGCAGTCAGATTTGCTGGTTGTTACAAATGAGTTTTTTTTTTTGACAGCAAGTTAGAAATGAGTTGAGGGCTTCTCTTCCTTGCCCTAATTTGGGCCGACTTATTGATGAAGGGGTTTTTTTTTATGTACCCCCATCATCTCCCTATTTACCCCCACATAAAAGTGAAACCCGAAAATACCCCTGTCCAATTTTTAATTCGCTCGGATTTACCTCCATTTGAGGTAAATCCGCTTTGTTATTTTTAAAGTCGGATTTACCTCATATGGGGGTGCCCAATAGGTAAATCCGATTTCAAAAATAACAAAGCGGATTTACCTTAGCTAGAGGTAAATCCGCTTTGTTATTTTGGAAATCGGATTTACCTAGTGGGTACATAAATCCGATTTCCCTAAAAAAAGAGAAAATCGGATTTATCCCACCTAAGGTAAATCCGATTTCCCTAAAAAAAGGAAATCGGATTTATCCCACCTAAGGTAAATCCGATTTTGTTATTAAAAAAATTGTTCTTTATTTAATTTTTTAAAAAAGGTTATAAAATACTACTAAAAATCCGTTAAACAGCCAAAACTAATCCAAAAATTATGAAAACACCACTAAAAATCTAATAAAACCAAAATAAAGTTATGCAAATTTTTTCAGATTTTTTGGAGATTATGAAAAATTTAAAAAATTAATAAAAAATAGTAAACGATGGAATTTGGGATTTTGAGGTCCCCAGTCCTGAAAGAAGTTACTTCTTTAGGAGTATTGATCCTTGATATTTTTCGGATTTAAAGAATGTGGTTTCATTACAATTTGAGTAGGTTGCCCGAAAACTGATTTTTTAGCCTAAATTATTCTCCCGACGTACAATATCGTCACGTGTTAACGAACTACACACTAAACAGAGCCAAAAGATGGTCGAAATTTGTTTTTAAAATTTTAACTGATTTATTTATTTATTAATTGGGTTAACAAAGCGGATTTACCCCCACATAAGGTAAATCCGCTTTGGTTATTTTTAAAAGCGGATTTACCTTATATGATGGGGTAGATCCGCTTTTAAAAATAACAAATCGGATTTACCCCCACTTAAGGTAAATCCGATTTGTTATTTTTAAAAGCGGATCTACCCATCTTAAATAAATCCGATTTAAATTTTTTAAAATTTTTAGTGGAAATCGGATTTACCTAAATCCGATTTAAATTTTTTAAAATTTTTAGTGGAAATCGGATTTACCTAAATCCGATTTCCAAAAAAAAAAAATGAAATCAAGATACGTTCGGGATTTTTAAATTTTGTTAAGGGCAATTGCGTCTTTTCGCAGGGTCGGTGGGGGTAGCTGGGAGATGATGGGGGTACAAAAAAAAAATCCCTTGATGAAGGTGTTTTAATTTGGCCCATGCTTATCTCACCCCCCCCCCCCCACTCACCACACACCCTCTTCCCTTGCGAAATCTCAAAAATACCCTTAATGAATAAAAATATTCCTAGTGCGCCCTTATTTTTTTCTGGGATTTTCACGGGTTCGGCGCCCCTATACCAAACATGGTTTGGTTGTCTGGTGTCGTGGCATATGTCTTGTGACACCTCCCCCACAGGGAATATTTCCATGCAACTAAGTCTCCATCTCCCCCATCAATTCGTGTAGCTCGGGCATTACCTGTGAATGAATAAAAATATTAAAATAAGTTCACCTTTATTAAAATAATAAATGAAAACATGTAAAACACATATCTGTCTAGCATCAGAGTCATCTAACATCTGGTAATTCTCCGGCTTTAGGACTGGGTGTGAGACCCTCCTAACCCAATCAAAGTACTCGGGGACGGTGTCTCGGTCACCTAGCGTGATCAGCGGCCCACGCTGGATAACATGCTGAGGGAACTCTGCCCACAATTCGGTCAGCATCCTCTAAGGTCACGATCGGACCGAGTAGAAGGTTTGGGGAAGCTGATGTGGATGTGGAAGGAGCATTAGCGGGAGCAGCCTGCTAATGATCATCACCAGCGGGAACATCAGCAGTAATATCAGCAGCGTCAGCAAGATCAGCGGCTGGATGAGCAGTAACATGCTCAATGTCCCGTCTAATGTCAATATCGGACTCTACTACCCTGTGATTGGGTCCAGCTTCGGCTCTAGCATTCTCCTTCCTTCTGCGGTTTGAAGCAGTAAGAGGTAGCCTCCTTGCACGGGGATCAGGTTGTGTCAAGGACTGTGACTATGAATAATCACCTCGGGTCTTCGCCATACCTAAACAAGGAAAAAAATCAATGTTCAGAGAATCGGACCGGTCATTGAACCGGCGAAGGCACTGGTTTAAGGTTCAATGGTTCAATCGGAGATCATAATATTTAACATGCAAATTTACAAAATGATATATATATATATATATATATATATATATATATATATATATATATATATATATATATATATATTGCTCATTACTGTTGAAATAATAAAGACTTGAATATATTTGATAGCTTGATTGATTGATTACAAAGACTAAACACTAACCCCTATTTATAGGGATAAAAAGACTCAACTCTAAATAACTAAATCAGGAAACAAATCATAATAATAATGACGTAATATGAAAACTTATCCTAAAAAATAATCTAAGATACTCTAAAATAAGAAACCAATCTGACTACGATACTCTAACATAATATCATGATATTATTATATGATATATTCTTATATTCTAACACTCCCCCTCAAGCTAAAGCTTGTTAAGCTTTTAGCTTGTTACAAAATATGCCCTTGAAGAAGAAAAACCAAACTGCAACAGTATTGGGCCAGCGGTACATGACAGCTGAGAGCATAATCGGAAGGTGTCACCACATCAAACTAAACCAAACTGGACCGGTGTGTTCACTTTGGTAGCTGAAGTCCAAACTTGAAGATGCCACAACTTCAAAACAAAGAAGATATTAAGCAAGTGTTCACATTGGCAACTAAAACCTACACCGGAAGTGTCACATCTTCGAAACCAACTTAAATAATATTGAGACAGCACTCACTACTGAAACTCAAATAGGAGAATGTCACAACTTAGATCCAAACCATAAACACTATTGGACCAGCGCTTACAGCAGCTGAAGTCCTAACTGAATGTGTAACAACTCCAAACCAAACTAAAACATTTCATATGTGACTGGTGCCGATGACTCAACTTGGACAGCGGGACTACGAATGGACTATTTCATCTATGATTGGGGCCGACGACTCAACCTTGACGTGGTTGGACAACGGGACTACCAATGGACTATTTCATCTGTGATTGGGGTCGACGATTCAACCTTGACGGTGATTGGACAACGGGACTACCAATGGACTATTTCATCTGTGATTGGGACCGACGACTCAACCTTGACTGTGGTTGGACAGCCGGACTACCAAAGACTATCTATAGTGTGCTCGGATTGTTAACTAGAGAGCTTGCCATTAGAGACTAACAAGGCAGAAAGCGCATTAGATAAGAGTGACTTGGACAGATGAAAAACAAAAAACTGGAACCAATGAACAACCTGAAACAAAAAGATGCGTGAAACCAAATCCGAAAGCGATACACAATGATTGAGCAGTTGATGTGACATAAATGCAGAAACAGCGGCCCAAGAATTGATATATCTTGACTAAATCAGACTAGAAACAGACCAAGAATACTGAAACAAACCCGAAACAGACCAAGAGCACTGAAACAAATTAGAGACATACCCAGAACAGTATAAATACTGTTCAACAGTACCTAAACAAGCAATATCTACCAGAAAAATGCCTAAACCAAGAGAGAGAAAGGGCAGTTTGTACTGTACCTACGTATAACCGGGGACCAAACTATATAAATAACCATAGATCCAGGACCAGGAGAGAGAGGCGACGCCGGCGATGAAAACAACCACAAGAACGGTGGCCGGACGCGCCTCCACGCGCCGGTACTGCGGACGAACATGAAACAAAGACGCTGACACTGTTTCCACGCGTGACAGCAGAGATGGGAGCGAGATTTCGGTGGTAGGACGGTTTGACATAAGCGGTTCTGATGGTGGTGGCGGTGCACGATGATTTGACCTGAAAATGGGTTTCTAGACTGAACAATGTTTAAGGAGAGAGAAAATGGAAACTGAGCCTGAACATGGACGAAGAATGGCCTGATGAAGATGGACCTTTGAACAGTTGAGTAGATCGGCGAATTCCACCCCTATTGGTGGTGGTTTTGCCGAAAACGGTTGTCGGAAAAAATTTTCGGTGGTGGCTGACGGTGGTGGGTCTGCCGGAAACTGAAAAGACACACCAGAAATTTGAAAACAGCGGAAGAAAACAGAAACTAAAATAGGGTTATGGCAACTGTGAGAAGATATCAATTGAAAATTAAAAGGTGGTGTCTGCCGGCGGCGGCTTCCGCCGCCGGCAGCGGTGGTGAGGCACAAAGGTAGGTCACAGAATCAGAACTTGCTCTGATACCATGTTGAAATAATAAAGACTTGAATATATTTGATAATTGCTTGATTGATTGATTACAAAGACTAAACACTAACCCCTATTTATAAGGATAAAAAGACTCAATCCTAAATAACTAAATCAGGAAACAAATCATAATAATAATGACGTAATATGAAAACTTAGCCTAAGAGATAATCTAAGATACTCTAAGATTAGAAACCAATTTGACTATGATACACTAACATAATATCATGATATTATTATATGATATTTTCTTATATTCTAACAATTACAATCATCAATTTAAGTAATTCTCGAGGCAAAATTAAAACACGAGTTTTGCAAAGCACCAACTGAAACCAAATGGTTCATAATAACAATTAACAAAGCACAAAATATAGTAACTATCCCTTGTCATACATCTTCACCGCTAGGGATAGCAAAATGGGCTTAGCTCGCCGGGCCGGCACGCTAGCCCGCCAAAAATTGTCGGGTTGGGCCCGCACTAGCCCACCAAATAACTAGCGTGTGCACTGTGCGTTGCACGGGGCAACAACTTCAATTAATGCTGAGTTTCTGTCTTGTTAAAATTTATTTTTAATATTGCTATACGAAAAAGTCTTATTTGTTGATCATTTGAATGCTAAAGTATTCCAAAACACGCTGCTTAAAATCGCACTTTATATATTTGTCACGATATTATTATTATTATTTTTTACCAAATCAGTTATTGGGGAATGAACTTTAAGTATTTTACCGGTTAAGTTTTTTTCGAACACTGAAATACTCCAAAACACGCTGGTTATTGAGGCACAAATTTTGCATATTTGAATAATTGTTTTTTTTTGCAAACACAAAAGCATCCGAAACCACACTACTTAACATCGTATTTTACATATTTTGTTATGAAATTATTTTTATTCACCGAACTGGTTACCAAGGAACAAAATTTGTGTATTAGAACAGTTAAGCATTGCACTTTACTTACTTTATTACGCAATTACTATATTATTTCAACAAACTGGTAACTGAGAAACACACTTTGCGTATTTGAAGATTTAATTTTTTTTCAGACTCTAAAGTATCTCAAAACACGCTTTCTAAATTCGCATTTTAAATAAAAGTTTGAAAAAAAAGAGGAATGAGGGATTAAAAAGGGGGAGGAGGGATTAAAAAAAGAAGAAAAAAAAGGGGGTGGGGGGAGGTACGGGTGGGGGAAAGGGGTGTGTTAGGGTGCTTGGCGCCAAAACCAGTGGGAGGACCCACTAGAGACTTCTCAAGGTGGCCCATGCTTTTCCCAGATCCCCTCCTACTCACCACACACCCCCTAACTCAAAATATTCCAAAAATACCCTTAAGTAGAGGACGTGTTTATGTATGATTCGGTTGGAGTCAACTAAATATATTCGGCTAGGCACATCCGGACGGGTATTTTTTTGAGACACATCCCTCTTTTACCTCTTTTACACTATTCAAATGACCTCAACCGAAATATTTCGGGAGGACTCAATCGAATGACCAAAATAGTGTAAAAGAGGTGGGTGCTTATTTATGGTCATTCGGTTATGACAATTGGATAATTGGGTTTTTATTTTGAATTGAAAATAGGTCAGTTGCTTTGGCGGAGAATCTGAATCTGACACTGGGGACTATTGGAGGTAACTTGATTTTTTATCTGTTTCTTTTATTTCTTAGGCCAAATAGCACTTTTGGTCATTTATGTTTGCTCTAGGTTTCACTTTGGTCATTTATCTTTTTTTTTGGGTGTGTTAGGGGGCTTGCCGCCAAAACCAGTGGGAAGGGCCCACTAGAGACTTCTCAAGGTGGCCCATGCTTTTCCCAGATCCCCTCCTACTCACCACACACCCTCTAACTCAAAATATTCCAAAAATACCCTTAAGTAGATGACGTGTTTATGTATGATTCGGTTGGAGTCAACTGAATATATTCGGCTAGGCACATCCGGACGGGTATTTTTTTGAGACACATCCCTCTTTTACCTCTTTTACACTATTCAATTGACCTCAACTGAAATATTTCGGGAGGACTCAATCGAATGACCAAAATAGTGTAAAAGAGGTGGATGCTTATTTATGGTCATTCGGTTATGACAATTGGATAACTGGGTTTTTGTTTTGAATTGAAAATAGGTCAGTTGCTTTGGCGGAGAATCTGAATCTGACACTGGGGACTATTGGAGGTAACATGATTTTTTATCTGTTTCTTTTATTTCTTAGGCCAAATAGCACTTTTGGTCCTTTATGTTTGCTCTAGGTTTCACTTTGGTCCTTTATCTTTTTTTGGGTCTGTTTTGGTCCCTCATGTTTCGTTTTTGTTTCATTTTGGTCCCTCACGTTAGTTTTGACTAACAGACACCACGCTGGCAGTTAACTGCAGGCGTGACATCCTCAATTCATTAATGACGTGGCATGTAAATGTTTTATTTAATTCTAAAATAATTACCACATCATCTTTTATGTTATTTAAATTTTAAAAACATAAAACATAATTTAACAAATAATTAAAAACAATAAAAACACGTTTGCAGCAATCAGATCTGTTCATCTTCCATCTGGAACACAGAGACCAGATCTGTTCATCTTCCATCTTGCAGGAATCACGTTTGCAGCAACAATACAAACCGAACAACACCAACAATTTCGTTTTCGTCGTTTCGATTTCCAAGAACAACAACACCATTTCGATTTCCAGCAACAATAGTAAATGGGTTTCGAGTTTCATTCCCAGCAATTTCGATCCTTAGATCTGCTTCTTCTCTTCAGGTCTAAGCGAAGAACCAATTTCGAACCATAAGCGAAGAAAACGAATGAAAGAAAACAGAAAACGAAGTGGGAGGATTTGAAACGAAAACGAAAAAAACAGTTTGGATCTGAAACGAAAACGAAAAAAAAAAACAGTTTGGATCTGAAACGAAAACGAAAAAAAACAGTTTGAAACGAAACAGAAAACAGTTTTTTAGGAGAAGAAGTGAGGTAGAAGACGAAGTCAAATGAACAAATCGAAAACCACAAAACCCAAGAACGATTGCAGCAAAACGAGAGAGAAAGAGAGGAAAATAGAGGGAAAATGGGAGAGTGAGAGTGAGAGGATTGGGTTACGGTGGTGACTTGGGTTATGTTTCTGGGCTTTTCTTGAAGATGGTTGAAGATTGGGTTCTTGAAGATGGTTGAAGATTGGGTTACAGTGGTGACAGTAATGGGGATTGGGTTTTTAATTTTAATTATTTGTTTCATTTTAGATAAATGTTTTATTATTTGTTTCATTTTAATTGTTTAATGAATGCCACGTCATTAATGAATAACGGACGCCACGTCAGCAGTTAACTGCCAGCGTGGCGTCTGTTAGTCAAAACTAACGCCAGGGACCAAAATGAAACAAAAATGAAAAATGAGGGACCAAAACGGACCAAAAAAAAGATAAATGACCAAAGTGAAATCTGGAGCAAACATAAAGGACCAAAAGTGCTATTTAGCCTATTTCTGGACGGCTATTTATATTGGATTTATTTTCATTAGGTTTTGACAGTGTACTTGCTTATTATGTCCCACGTCGAATGGAATACCAAAGTAGAGGCAATTGGTTTTTATAAATAAGCTTGCGGGATGCTCTCAATTAAAGGCAGATTTTTTTTGTAACCCCTCAATTGTACCCATACCGCCCAAATTGATCAAATGGACCAAAATACCCTTAAGAAAATGTTAAAAAACGAATTCATTCCTCATTGCATCTAGTATGAACGTAAAAAATAGTATTTCCGGAAGGCAGAAATATGGGTTTTCCGGAAATACGTCAAAAAGAGGTAATGGCTTCCGGAAATACCTCTTTTTGACGTATTTCCGAAAAACTCATATTTCTGCCTTCCGAAAATTTTTAAAAAATATTTTTCTTAACGAAAAATTAGGAGTATTTTGGAGATTTATGGTAAAATAGGGGTATGGGGTCTAATGAGGGGTAAAAAAAAAGTGCCTCAATTAAAATGGTGTGAGCAGGTTGTATATGGTCGGTGTTGGTTATCTACCAATAAAAAGGTAGTGAAATTTTTTTATTTTGTTTATTTGAACCGTTAAAACAGGAATTCATGGCTCTGCTAGGGCTGACACCGTCATGCAACAGTCGCGAGATCCTCCTGATCTGCTACTGATCTTCCCACGCGAGACAGGACCTGGCTGCGTCCAGTCGTTGTCGGCTTCCTCGGTGGGAGTGATCAATGTCTGTAACGCCGGGGTGTTACAATGTCCATCACGGAGCAGTCAAAGTGTTGCCAGATCCGTCCGTGATCTTTGCTACGCGACAGGTGGGGCAGGTGTGGCGTGACAGCTCCATCGGTGTCACGTCGGTCGCTGCGCAGTGTGCAGATCTAGCCAATCAAGCGGCGCGGACACAGGTTTTGTCCCCTGCGATGGTTCCTGTACCTACGACAGACGCGATTCCCAGAAACAGTCTCGGTTCACGCGATGGCTGTCTTTTCCCTGAGGTGGGTATCAGTCCTATTTTTCAGTTGGATACATCAGTCACATAGCAGTCTGTTGAAGGTCGATCTGTGGGTGGTGAAAAAAGAAAATCTTTCTCTGAGGCATTAACAGGTATACCTCATGCCCCTCGTTCCTTTGTAGATTTTGATTACAGTAGGCCGCAGAAGCCTTATTTTAAAGGAGATGTTCTTGCTGTTAAGATCTCTGAAGATGAATATCAGGCTAGTATTGCTGAATGTGTCAACCTATTACATGGTAGAATAATTTTATCGAGAGGGGATAAACCATATCAGATTAAAGATTTAAAGACGAAGCTGTCCAATTTATGGAAGATTTCTTCTGAATGGTCCCTGGTCTCTCTGGGAAAGGGATTTTTTGAATTCTCTTTTGTCTCTACGGAGGACTTTAGGCGCGCTTGGTCTCTTGGATCGCGGTCTCTGCAGCCGGGTGTTCTGCGCCTATTTGCTTGGAGGCCAGATTTTGACCCTTTTTCGGTAAAACAAACCAATGCCCGGTGCTCCCATTGCTTTGGATGAAGCTACTAGGAAGAGGACTTTTGGTCATTATGCCAGAGTTCTTATTGATGTTGATTTCTCTGAAAAGTTGCATGATCAACTGTTAGTAGAAAGGGAGGGTTATGCCTTTCCCATCAGAGTGGAATACGAGCGTGTTCCTCTTTTCTGCACCTCTTGTAGTTGTATTGGCCATTCTCTCCAGAATTGTAAGAGAACCGCGGAGACGGGCAGTACGAAAATAAATCCCCTTAGCAAGCCTTCTCGGACTGATAAGGGGAAGTCTCTGGAGAAACCAGGTGAGCCTGACGCTGGCCCAACCATACAAGACAATAGTCTGGTTTTGGTGATGGATGGCATCAATCCCAATCGGCTCAAGGGTTTTGGCAACACTGTTATTACACCTGAAGAGATGGCTGGGGGGAATGGTCTTGGTGAAGCTCATACCTGCTCCACCAAGTCTCCCACGACTAGGCTTGACTCTGGTGCTTCCTACTTAGTGGAGACACCTGCTATAAAGAAAAATTGGGCGGATATCTCAGATGATGAGGTTGTCTCGAACTCTCAAGCATCTATGTTATATCCAAACTCCAAAGTCGACATGAATCCAGCAGTTAAAGCTGATATGCAACTTTTAAGTAGGTTGTGGGATAAGTCGCCAGACGATGTGGGTGATCCGGTGGTGCCTGACTCAGCTGAGAGATACTCGGAACAGGTTGTGTCCAAGAAACAAAAGAAGAAACAGAAAAAGAGTTTGTCAGTTGGATACAATCTTCGGTCCAAAGCTAGCTCAATTTCTGTCACTTTCTGAGTTTGTTTTTTCAGTCGTTTTGGCCTGTTTTGGTGATCTATTTTCATTTGGTTGGTTGGTCTAGGGTGCCTTGCCCTAGTTTTCTTGTTGCTGCTTTGTTTGTTTTTTTTTCCTGGCCTTGGGTTTTGGTTTGATCCCCCATCGGTCTTTTTTTGTACTCCTTTTTCTTTTTAATTTATATTTCTCTTTGCTTGAAAAAAAAAGAACCGTTAAAATAGTTTGACCGCCGATTTTATCCGGTTTAGACGATTTTGGACTGGTTCTCTGGTTTAAAATCCAGTTCTGGCAACGATTTCAGGTGCGAATGGACTCGATGTATACCCGGTTCAACCGGTTGGTTCGATCCGCTTCTTTGAACCATGAAAAAAACAACTCAAATCCAGCAAACAACAACATTAACACCAGCAGTAATATCACACTGGTTTGGCACACACCAATCATACCGGTTCAGTTGTGGTGTACGACATGTATTCAACAGGCGGGTTCGGTAACCCATCGCCAGACATATACAAGCTTCAATCAACAAACGGATTCGGCGACCCTTTTCTGAACGTTAAAATTTTGAATTTTTTAAAATGGTTCGGTGCAAGTGCGTCGAACCGAGCTCGATTGCAAAAAAAAAAGAAAACGAATGCGAAAAACAGAACAGGGAAAACGAAAGAGAAGAGAAGCAATGTACCTTGTGATGGAGGGGATGGAGAATGTGTGTGATAGAGGCGATGGAGGGTGAGAGAGTGAGTGAGAAGGGCGATGGAGAGTGAGAGAGAGAGGTTGGGGTTTGGTGAAGAGTGAGAGTGTCGAGAAAGGGGGGGGGGTGAAGGGGTTAGGGAGGGAGTGTGAGATGAAGTGGTTTTGATTAACAAATTCTTCTAATTTCATAAAGCAAAATACTTTCTCCAAAAAGGGTTTCTTGGAGGCAAATCTTGGCAACAATCCAAGGCAGACTTAATTTCAGGGACACTAGCTAAATGCTTCAACTTGGGCCAGTAAGGATCGAAACTCACTCCGCTTCTTACTAGCTCCATACTTAATCAGGTTCTCAAAATGAAATACTTCCCCAAGGGTTTCCTAGTGGCTTAGTCTTGGCGACAATTCAAGTTATACATGGCGGAGTATATGGAGTTCCATTTGTGTAAAACTTAGCTATGGTTGGCGCATTGACCCTAATGCTTGGGTAGATCTGTGGATTCAATCTCGTGATGATTAGTTCCACAATCATGTCTCTCCTATTGGAACTATCCAGTAACTAGAGAGAATCTGCACCCCAATGCCAACCCACCTTCTTGAGTTCACAGTATCCCATCTTATTGACCATGACAAGCATTTGTGCAAGAGGGAGTTTACTTATGGTATTTTCTACGATAAGGACACATCAATCTACAGTATTCCTCTCCACTCTCAAGAAAACTCTTGAGACCCAAATATGGTGCTGCTCACACAATGGGAAATATATAGTGAAATTAGTCATTCGTTGAAAGCGTTGGGACAGTCCGTAAATAGCCAGCAATGGTCCGAAAAAAAAAATATAGTGAAATCAGTCTAGCTTCATAGCTTGAATTTTAGAAGCTAAAATCAGTGCCCCACCATAAACACCATTCGAGCCATAAACACCACCCCACCATAAACACCATCGCGCCCCATCTCTCCCCTCCACAACCACCGTGCCTCCACCACCATCCATTCGAGCTGCAAATTCTAAGGTATCGCTATTTCCGAAAACTCGGTTTCCGAAACACCTGTGATTGTGTACATGATGAACTCAGCATGAGTTTGGTCCACGTCCGAAAATTAAGTTTTTGGACGAGTATTTGAGTTACACATCCGGAAATTCATGTAATAGAGTTCTATTGGTGTTAGTTTCCGGATGTGCAACTCAAATACTCGTCCAGAAACTTAATTTTTGAACATGGACCAAACCCATACTGAGTTCTATTGGACCAAAATCATATTGGGCGTGCAAAAAATAATTAGAATACAATTTAACATGGTTAAAAATAGGGGTATAATTGGAAGAGCAAAAATGTAACGTTATTTCTCTCCTATTTCTTCCCATGTTTGGAGAGAAAGATTTTTTTGTGGGACCCATATGGTTTTAGTCTCTCTCTCTCTCTCCTTCTCTCTCTCTCTCCCTCCCTCCCTCCTATTTATCCTCTATACCAAACATGGTAACTTAGCCCTCCCTCCCTCCCTCCTATTTATCCTCTATACCAAACATGGTAACTTAGCCATTTTTTCTCAACTTCCCTCCTCCCTCGTTCTCTTTTCCCTATTTCTCATGAATCAAACACATAAGGGCGTGTTTAGTGACACACTCTCTTTTCTCTTTTATCTTTCTCTCTCTTCTCTCTTTCACTTTTACCAAACACACCATTAGTGTAAAATAATACTAAGCAAATTCGATATCTTTCTCTCTATCTCATTTCTCTCCTAAGCCAAACAATACTAAATCACCCTCTCTTCTCTCATTCTCTCTTCCCTTTCTCTTTCCTTCTTGTAACAAACACACCCTAAAAGTCAGCCATACTATAATTTTTGATTGGGTGATGATGTAAAATCTTTTATAGCGATAGTGTATACTAATTAAACCCAAAAAACATTCTATTTCCTATACTCCGCTTGTAGGGTGAGGGATCTCTCACCCGTGTACCATTAAAATTGACCTTGAAATAGGTATAAAATGCTGAGTAAGATTGAATTAGACGGTATCAAAACTCAACCATCGATAAAATTTTATACTATATCCAACTATTTAAGTGGTTCAATGGTGGTGGACTTAGATGATTTCTCACCTAAATTCAGCGAAGAAGAGCTTAAAAATTCCAGGAAAATACAAGACACAAGGTGCCGAGGCGCGCACACACCCACTCCATTCTTTCCATAGCGTGCAGCAAGTAACCCATAGAGAGACAAGGGACCCGAGAGAAAAGAGAGCGGAGTTTCCTACTAAACCCCGGTGGGTGAGTTCCAAAAATGGTGGCAGTGGTGGTGGTTTTCGACTTCGATCGAACCATAATCGACGACGACAGTGACAGATGGATTATCACCGAAATGGGTCTAACCCACATTTTCAACCAACTTCGCTCCACCATGCCGTGGACTTCTCTCATGGAAAGAATGATGGAGGAGCTCCACTCCCGAGGGATTAACACTAACGACATTGCACAGTGCTTGAAAAGGGCTTTCTTGCATCCAAACATCGTTTCTGCTATAAAATCTGCACACTCTCTTGGTTGCGATTTAAGGATAATTAGCGACGCAAATCTGTTCTCAATTCAGACTATTCTTGAACACCATCATTTATTAGAGTGCTTTTCCCAAATCAACACAAACCCTACTCTTGTAGATGAAGTAGGGCGTCTTCGTATCACTCCGTTTCACGATTCAACTTTGCCTCCTCATGGTTGTCATCTTTGCCCTCCCAATATGTGCAAGGTACGCTTCAAGATTCTACCTATTTTCTTTCTTTCTTTCTTTCTTTCTTTCTTTGATTTTTAGTCTTCTGTTGCAGTAGTTTAATTTAGGTAAACAGCAATTTTAGTCCTGAAAATATTGAGATTGCAAACATATCCTATGGGCTCTTTTAGTCACTTTGGTTCTCAAAGGATGTTTTGATCTTTTATTGTATTTTTTGTCGGTTTAGTCCATAAAATTACCGTTAAGAATCCCACATCGGATGTGATATGGCATGAAAAAGAGTTTATAAGTGGGAGACATCCCTCACCTTACAAGCCGGTTTTATGGTATCAAAGTCAATCCAAGATCCGCTGGGTCACCTGCTGTCGGGCCACTCGGGTCACGCTCTAGTTGTCTAGTCCTGGGCGTAAGAATCCCACATCGGATGTGTTTTGGCCTGAAAAAGAGTTTATAAGTGGGAGACATCCCTCACCTTACAAGCCGGTTTTATGGTATCAAAGTCAATCCAAGATCCGCTGGGTCACCTGCTGTCGGGCCACTCGGGTCACGCTCTAGTTGTCTAGTCCTGGGCGTGGGCGTGAGGGGGGTGTGTTAAGAATCCCACATCGGATGTGTTTTGGCCTGAAAAAGAGTTTATAAGTGGGAGACATCTCTCACCTTACAAGCCGGTTTTGTGGGGTTGAGTTAGGCCTTAACCACATTCTAAGAATTACTATTATTTATACTTAACCATGGTCAAAGGTTCAATTTCTGGCCGGTGCGTATGGAAAAATACCTGGTGAGAAAGGTCAACCCCTTAGATGGATTTCAGTACCTCAAGGTGAGCAAGAGATACATTGGTTTACAAAAAAAATTACTATTATTTAAGATATATTTGCAATTTCGATACATTTCAAACTACATGCGTCCCACATAAAAATGAAAGGTAATTTAATTTGAAGTAAAGGGTCATTTCTTCGAGGGACAAACTCGACAATTTTTAGGGATAAATTTGCCTTTGACATTTTCAAATGGGGCAAGATGTTCCTTTCGTCCATTCATTCTATCCATTGTCGAGGACAAATTTGTCCCAAAATGTTGGTAACTAATTTGTCTATAAAAATTGTCAGAACTCCCACAAAGAAATTATGAGGACTAAAATGAACCTTTACTTTTTAATTTAGGTAAAGAACTATTGCATTGTAGTCCTCAAAGATATCGAAATTGTAAGTACATTCCTAAGTGTCATTTTGATTCTTAATTTTTTTGTTGATCATTGATTCTTAAATGTGTTTGCCATTTCGATATGTTCACGACCAAAATGACTATTTAGCCTATTTAATTTGTTGCATATAGGGTTTAGTGATAAACCGAATCCGAGGTTCTTTACCAAGCAAAACAAGATTCGTCTATGTTGGAGATGGAATGGGCGACTATTGCCCCACTTTGAATCTGGAGGGATGTGATTTTGTGATGCCAAGGAAGAATTATCCCCTCTGGAAACAGATTTGCAGTGATCCAAAACTAGTTGATGCAAGAGTTCATGGTTGGAACAGTGGGGAAGAGTTGGAGACCATACTACTCAACCTTATCAGCAAATTAACAGCAACCACATAGCTAGCTCAACACAAGGTGAGTCTCACATCACAACAAGTCTCACAATTCTTGTTCCTACTTTCTCTCCAGTATGTATAGCAATTATAGGATGGATCCAATGTTTGGGAAACTCCATCCAACCTGCATTGTTATTTCTCAAAACTAAGTGTATCAAATGGTACTGATGAGCTGATACTGATAGATGAATGAGTTGGCAGGGTAGTTTAGAATTAGTTACAAGATAGTTAATGAATTATATTATGGTGAGCTGTTAGTAGTGATTCAACTCAAGTGTTTGCTATATAAGCAAAACACCTCAATTGTAATAGTTGATTGATTCATTTTCAGATCAATTACACTCTTCTGAGTTTCTGTTCTGTTTTACTCTCATCTCATATCATCATATTGTATGAAGCTCTTTTGAGCTCTGGTGTGCTATATTGCAGATCCCCACTTTATTCAACCAGGGAGAATCCCGGGGTTTTATTGGTTGATCCACCATTCTATACAAATAGAAATAACTATCATTCTTGGGTTGAAGTCAGTGAATAGAGTAGTAGTCTTGAAGAACAAATGGCGATCTTGGGAGCATTTGCAACAGTTTGGTACATGGAAATATTTTGAACACTGTTTCACCTTCTATTGTTCATACAATTATGCTCACTGATTTTAGCTTCTAAAATCCAAGCTATGAAGCTAGACTGATTTCACTATATTATTTTTGTGTTCGGACCATTGCTGGCTATCTACAGAGTATCCCAACGCTTTTAACGAATGACTGATTTCACTATATATTTCCCATTGTGCGAGCAGTACCATATTTGGGTTTCAAGAGTTTTCTTGAGAGTGGTGAAGAATACTGTAGATTCCTGATGCGTCCTTATCGTAGAAAATACCATAGGTAAACTCCCTCTTGCACAAATGCTTGTCATGGTCAATAAAATGGGATACTGTGAACTCAAGAAGGTGGGTTGGCATTGGGGTGCAGATTCTCTCTAGCTACTGGATAGTTCCAATAGGAGAGACATGATTGTGGAACTAATCATCACGAGATTGAATCCACAGATCTACCCAAGCATTAATACTTGTTCCAGGGTCAATGCGCCAACCATAGCCTAAGTTTTACACAAAATTGGAACTCCATATACTTCGCCATGTATAACTTGAATTGTCGCCAAGACTAAGCCACTAGGAAACCCTTGGGGAAGTATTTCATTTTGAGAACCTGATTAAGTATGGAGCTAGTAAGAAGCGGAGTGAGTTTCAATCCTTATTGGGCCAAGTTGAAGCATTTAGTGTCCCTGAAATTAAGTCTGCCTTGGATTGTTGCCAAGATTTGCCTCCAAGAAACTCTTTTTGGAGAAAGTATTTTGCTTTATGAAATTAGAAGAATTTGTTAATCAATATTAATTTTATTAACTATTGACTAACAATTATAACTGATGTTATTAGAACCATGGAATTTTGAAGTATAGCATAATTTTTGAAGTATGAAATTTACAAAAAAAAGTTGTAGAACTTTTCAATCAAAAGTTTGAAAAAAATGACATGGAATAATTAATTGAATATTTATTTTTGATACTACTTATTAATTGAATAAATTCATCAATCAATTACTCAATAATTCCACTATTGACGCGATTCGTGGACAATCAATGGTTTTTTTTTTGGTCATCAAATATATGGCTTTCAATAGATGAAATGGGCCAAGCCCAACCACAGCAACACAAAGGTATTAACAAATTTTGGACCCAGAACAATCCAGGCCCAAAACCAAATAGTCAAACAAGAAAATAAAATACAACAAAACAAGTATTCTGAGAGAAACAACTAATCAAAACACGAACGCTAATTGAAAAAAAGCGAACCCTAACATAGAAGAAAACGAAAATTGATCCACCATTTGCAACGACTCCGAGATTAGGGAAGGAATTCAACAATCAAACCCATCTTGAAACAACATCTTCAAAAGTGTGAAACAAAAGCACCAGATAACATTTGGGAAAACAAAACCCTAATACCAACAAACCAGCAGAATCAACCACAAAAGATAAGCCAACCAAATCTAAACACTTCTATGCATGCAATCTTTTTGAAGGAGAGATCGAAGCACAAAAGGAGGGGACAAGATCCAATTAGAAGGCAATGAATTTGTTGAAGCCAGATTCGCCACACAGTCCGCGACGCGATTTCCACTACGATTGACCCAAAGAAAAGCAACAGAGGTAAAGATCTTATTAATCTCTATAATATCACGCACAACCATCTGAATTTCACCCATTGATTTGATCCCTTTGCATGTTTCAATCAATTCGAGAGAATCCGATTCAAATTCAACATCGCAGATACTGAGGCTAGCAGCAACCAAAGATGCTTCACGGAGGGCAGGAGCTTCAGCAACAAGAGGGGAAACAGCAAAGATTCTCGAGGTACTCCCTATAACAACTTTGCCATAGTTATCTCTAGCAACAACACCTGAAAAACCTTTTCCCGACTTCAAATCATATTGTGCATCTGAATTAAACTTGATAGAGCTGTTTTTAGGAGGGCTCCATTTAGGCACAGTTCTCCTATTGCAGCTAGATAAGTTTGTATGATGAGATGAAGTAGAAATAGGAGTTAACATTGTATTGCAATTAACTTTAATTGCAAACAGAGTGTCATTAGGAATAGGATTCTTATCCTCAAAACATTTAGCATTCCTAGTTTTCCATATATTCCACAGAGCTATCATAATATAACAAATTAACCTCTTTTTATCTTCACCTGAGCACCAATTGGCTTGTAAAATAGATTCAAACCATTCCCCAAAATGAGTAATATTGTAAGAATTAGGCACAGGACATAGCTGAAGACCAAACCAAACTGGAGTTGTCCACGGACAAAGGAACAAAAGGTGTTCAATAGATTCCTCTTGTAGATTACAAACTGAGCAGATAGGAGAAGAAGAGATTCTCCTCTTAACCAAATTGAGAGCTGTATTGATAGCATTGTGTTTAAGTCTCCAAACAAAATGCTTAATCCTCCCAGGTACTCTAGCACCCCAAATTTGATCCCAAGCTTCTTCAGAATGAATATAAGAGGTAGATGGATGCATTAGAGAAGCCTCCAAATTAACCCTTATGACTTTGTATCCAGATTTAACACTATAAACTCCATCTTTAGAATATGGCCAATAAAACTTGTTAGTAGAATCAAATAGACTAATTGGAGTTTGTAGGGCTCCAATAGTACTATCAGATGAAAGATTAAGTTTTAAAGCATTTAAATTCCAAGCTTTAGGAGAAGAATGAATTAACTCTTGAACATAGGTAACATTACTCCCTGGTTTAGTATTAGCTAACAGACCGATAGCTAACCATTTGTCATTAGAAATGCTAATATTAGCTCCATTTCCTATATTCCATCTCTCTTGATTTTTTAACAAATCCCTTCCATGACGAATACTTCTCCAAACCCAAGATATCCCAGCTTTAGGTTTAACAGACCAGAAATCATCTCTTGAACAGTAAATGCCTCTCAACATAATAGCCCAATATTCATTTTGACTATGTAAGCATCTCCAGGCTTGCTTTGAGAGGAGAGAAGAGTTCTGACTAGAAAAATCCTTGAAGCCCATCCCACCTTTATTTTTACTACTACACATAAAATTCCAGGATTTCCAATGAATACCCCTAGAGTTAATTTTTGAACTCCACCAGAAATTTGCCACTGCAGAACATAAAGATTGGCAAAAAATTCTTTGGTAACCTTATAATTGACATTATATAGGAAGGAATAGCTTGAATAACAGATGTAATCAAAACCTCCTTCCCAGCCTGAGATAGAAATAGTTCCTTCCACCCATCTACCTTAGATAACACTCTCTCCTTAATCCAGGCAAGAGCTTGAGTTCTAGAAGTTCCCCACTCAGCAGGAACTCCTAAATACTTGCCAGGAGTATCCCAAATAGGAATATGTAATGCTTCAGATAGTGAATTCTTTAATTGATGAGAAACAGAAGCACCACAAATAAGACCTGACTTCTGTAGATTAATTCTTTGACCCGAAACACTAGTGAAATCATTCAAAATAGCCACAATTTGATAAATTTCATCTAGACCGGTCTTTCCAAATATTAGAGCATCATCTGCAAAAAAACAAATGGGTTAGAGTAGGGGCCCTAGGAGCCAATTTAAGACCTTGAGTGTGACTATCAGTGTTTGCCTTAGATAAAAGCCTAGAGAGAACATCAAAGATTAAGATAAATAGGTAAGGAGATAAAGGATCTCCTTGCCTAAGACCACATTTAGGAATAACATCATAAACTTCTAGCCCCATTAACCTGATAAACATAAGAAACAGAAGAGACTAGAGACATAATAATCTTGACCCAACACAAGCTGAAACCAAAGGATAATAGAACCTCTTTAAGAAAAGACCAGTCCACCCTATCATATGCTTTGTTCATGTCAACCTTGATAGCAAAACCATTACTAGCAATAGAATTTTTCTTTTTAAGATAATGAAAAGCCTCTTGTGCTACTACTAGATTGTCTTGAATCAATCTACCCCCCACAAAGGCACTTTGTTGAGGAGAGATAAGAGAGTTTAGAATAGGTTTGAGTCTAGTAACAATAACCTTAGAGATGATCTTATATATAAAATTGCAACAACTAATTGGTCTCAACTGACCAATTTCCTCATGATGTGGAATCTTAGGAATTAAGGCCACTAAAGTGTCATTAGTACTGAACCCCCCAACTAACCAGTAGAAAAGAAAATATTAATAGCCTCAACAACATCTAGCTTAATAATTTCCCAATTTTTCTGATAGAATAAACCATTCAACCCATCTGGCCCAGGAGATTTTAAAGCACCCAGAGAAAAGACAACATTCTCAATCTCTGAAATAAGAATAGGAGACATCAACTTCAAATTATCCTCTTCAGTAACTAAGATAGGAACAACATTAAGACAAAGAGATACTATAGGAACAGCAGGGACATAAATAGATTTGAAGAAATTCTCTATAGCCTTAGTGATAGCAAACTGACCCTCCACCCAACAACCATCTTTGTCTTTTAATCTGTAAAGCTTATTTCTATCCCTTCTTTGAACTGTAGTAGCATGAAAGAAACCAGTATTTTTATCTCCCAGCTTCAGCCATTTTAACCTAGATCTCTGTCCCCAATAGTTCTCCTCTTGCTTCCATAAAAAATCCACTTCTCTTCTAATCCAATTAATCTCCTCCAAATTAGAACCATTATTACCAGCATTAGCTAATACTTGTAATCTAGTTTTTAACTTGGATATTTCAACAGCTGCATTCTTAAAAGTAACTTTACTCCAAGATTGAAGTGATCTTTTACAATTCCTAGCTTTAACAGTTAAAGTCTCCCAGCCACCCTCGACAGAGCCATTGTTAACCCAACCATCAGAAACCACTTTTCTACAATCATTATGATCCTCCCAATAACTTTCATACTTAAAGAATTTAGGACATTTAATAGGTGGATAAGGGAGAAGCACAATAGGGGAATGATCAGAGTTGAGAATTGGAAGAGCAATACCTGTAGCATGAGGATACATAGATCTCCAACCCCAGTTAACCAAAATCCTATCAATCCTTTGATAAGTCACAATCCCATCTCTAGGATTACTAGCAAAAGTGAACTTGTTACCCTTCAAATCCAAGTCCATTAAGTTACCAGAGTTCAAGAATTCTCTAAAAAGAGCCATCCTTATAGGAGCCACAGATCTTAACCCATCCTTTTCAGTAATAGAGCACATCTCATTAAAGTCACCTATACAACACCATGGTTCATTTCTCCTTGGCATAAGATTCAACAATTTTCCCCATAAATGTCTTCTCATATCAAAAGTAGGATTACCATAAACACAAGTTAACATAAACATATTTCCAGTCTTTTTTTCCTTTATCACTGAATGAATATAGTTTATAGATGAATCTAAAACCTGAACATCATACTCATTATTCCAAAATAATCCAAGACCTCCAGAAGTACCTACTGCAGGCACACAAAACAGCTTTTGAAACTTCAGCTTCCTTCTAACTCTTTCAACTCTAGCAAGTTGAGCCCTTGTCTCCATAAGGAACATAATTGACGGCTTGTGACACTTCATTAGTTCCTGGATCTCCCTACTAGTCGTGGATGCCGCCAATCCACGACAATTCCAACTAACTGTAGTCATATTACTGTTGGGGGCATGGGTAGAGCCGCCTCCTTAGTCATTTCTTTTTCAGCAGTAAATATAAACCCATCAATCACAGCTACCACTCTAGCTTTCTTCACACTACCACTTATACCACTATCATGATCAACATTAGTTAAACATAGCTTGTGAACCTCCCTACCACGTTTTAGATTAAGACCCATAGCTAATCTGTTACTTAAAGCTTCCTCCACCCTTGGTGGAATACTGCTAGTGTCTTCTTCTTTATCTTCAAATTCATCATTAGGTATTTCAACATAGTAAGGTAGGTTTCCATCAAAATGAGGTAAGTCATAGTCTCTGCAATCAAATTTATGGAAAATCACCTTAGCCAAAGGGATAGAATCCTCATTAACATTCATATCACTATAGTTCATATTTCCATCCCTATCTTCATTTGTTGAACAATTAGCTTCATTACTAGCTTGACCCTCTTCATATGTATTACTCTGAGGTTGATAATTTCTCTGCCTTTGACTTCCAGAACCATCATAACTATTTCCTTGAAAAGCTTTTGGTTTTAAAAGCAGTGAGAAATTGACCATATTTAGGTCTATCTTTGTTATTAGCTGCCATTATCACTGGTTTTCTGCATTGTCTGATATCATGCCCAAATTCACCACATTTAAAACATAGACCTTGAAGTCTCTCATATTTGAAATGCACCCAAACTCTAGATTCATCAGATTTTTGAATCCAACATCCAGACCATAAAGGTTTTCTTATATTTATAGAAACCCTAGCTCTTATAAAATGTGAAGGAGTACCACCTCCAAGCTTGAAGGGATCATCAACCTCAATCACCCTACCCACTTTCCTCAACAATATGACAGCATTAGCAGGGTTAACATCTTCAAAAGGTAACCCATGGATCTGAATCCAGAATAAAACTTGATCAAAGTTTATATCAGCAAAAGCTACACCTTCCTCCCATCTTTGCAGACTCAATACTTGATTCATAACAAACCAAGGAGCTCTATTGAGCACTTCTTCAGCATCTAGAACAGTAGGAAAAGTAAATAGAAACTTATTTTCCCCCATCTCAGTGATATACAAGCCTTTGTACTCTTCCCATGTTTTAAACATTATACTTCTAAAAGCTTTTTTATTCAGAACTTTGTTAGATATAACTTGCCCCACTATTGCTCTCAAAGCATACTCTATATTACTTTTTGTTGCAGGAACAAGTTTTTTTACTACAACTTCACGCTCATCTTCAGGGAGATTCGAAGAAGTAAACTCAGACATAGAGTTTTGAAACTGACACAACGAAAGACTACTACTAAAAGAAACTAACAGAGACAGAGATGATACAAGATGCAGAGAAAGAAAAGGAAACAAGCAAACAGAAAAGATACAAGATGCACTACAACAGATTTAAGCATTGGGAGCGCTTTTTTTAGGCCATAGGGAGCGCTTTCGAGCGCTCCTAAAGCTAGCGCTCCTGTTGCAAATCACCCAAAGGTAGCGCTCGTAAAGCGCTCCCAAAAAACAGGCAAGAGGAGCGCTTTTTATTACAAGCGCTCCTTATTCCTAGGCGCGCTAAGACAGTAAGGAGCGCTTACCGTAAAAAGCGCTCCTCATGGCCTTAAGAAAAGGGAGCGCTTACTGTAAAAAGCGCTACTTATGCCTAGAAGCGCCTAGACCATAAGTAGCGCTTTTTACAGAAAGCGCTACCTATGCCTAATTTTAAAAAAAAAATTATTTTTTCCCTATTACCAATTCCTTACTCCCAGCTCATATTCATCAACCAACAACAAATTGTTTTTTTCTCTATTTATAAATCCAACACACACACACACACACACACACACATATATATATCAACATATATGCCAACAAAAATTACATAAATGATCATGTACCAAAATATGAATGTCAAAAATCAAAAATTACAACATCTTCATTAACATACTATTTCTAATAGTAATCAAAGTTACAAACAGACCTTTCTATCAGCTCTAGCATATCCAAAATATGGAAGCTAATAATACTACTACATAAGATGAGGAATGAGGACCCAAAAAAAGTCATAACTGATAATACTGTTACATAAGATATACCAACCTTGACAACATATGGCTAGCTGAACACAAAATATTTTAGCATCATTGACCTGAAAAGAACTTCAATATAATTCTCAGTAACCTTTATCCCCGGTAGTTGAATCTAAGATATCCAAGAATTGGAACTCTCAGGCTTATGTTCCCGCGAAGACTTCTTCAAGAGCCTGCTAAAAAGAACCTTCACAGTTTCACTTAAAATAAATGTTAAAACTATCAGTACTATGCATTTTCTTTCTTTCTAAACTTGACATGCTTCCATAAATACTTAAATGGAGTGCACATTGGGCAATGGTTCCAGACATAGCCAAGAGGCTTGGATCAACCAGTATCCATAAAACCAAGAAACTGCAGATGGTATTTATATAATGAAATTAAACCAAGAAACTGCAGATGATATTTATATAGCATATTTGTTGCCAATGACTACTTAAAAACTTAATTCCGAATAAAGAGTAGACAGTAGGAATGAACAGCCACAAAACTTATCAGGAGTAATCCCCAATATGCTGCTATATCAGCAATATTCAATATTAACAAATTCAATTTCAAATTGGAAAATCAACCTACTTAAAAGTATTGGAGAAAATAGAAATATGGGACCATTGAAATACCACTCTGTGATTGCTCTAATGGATCATTAACCCAACCACTTACGCATTCAATTATAGTAAGAAATTAGTGATAATAGGCCCTCCCCGACTTCCCTGATAGATCATTTTGGACTGATTTCAAAAATAAACTATTTGAGAAACAAAATACTTGAAAGAATTTTGTTACACTTTGTGTTCAGATATGACTATGGAGTATTATTTAGAGCCACAAAATGAACCTATTGGCTACAACTCATCTTACTTTTACCCATAAAATGACAGGAAAAAGAAAATCAGGAGCTAGTTTTTGTAGTATTTTGCATATATAACTATGGGTTTAATATTGATGCTTGAGTACTACATGTCGACATAAAAGCTTGACTGCTTGATCAGTACTACAGCAGTTACTCAAAACTACAAATGGAAATGCAATCAAATCACCTGTGCTATCCATTTCTTTGATACAACAATATTCACAAATCCAGGACCAGCAACAGAGCATGATTCTATAATTTCAGAAGGAGGGAGATTTTTCATGATGGCCTACACAAACAAAAAAACAAAGATTATCATTTGACATTGACAAATCAATCTAATTCCAAAATCAATGAATATCAAAAAGAGTTCAAAAGAACCCACATAAAGTGAGAAGGGGAAGAAGAAAATTATCTTTGACCATATAACAGACATCTTGAACACATACTAATCATGCCTAATATGATATTCCATCAAAATCGTGTTGTGCACAGTATATATGTCAGTTTAAATCCACAACAATTGAAGAGCATTTCCAAGACACAAATTCACAACCCTCTTTCATTCCCAAGAAAATATTCAAGTGAACGAACATATTTATTTATGGTAAAGAAAGAAAGAAAAACTGCTAATCTCATTATGAGGTTGTTTATCATTAACCACTTAATAACAGGATCAACCAAGTGAGGAATATAGTTTTTATTTTTTGAAATGACTACATAGTGTACATCCTTGATACTATAAGTTTCTTTTTATTTCCTCAATTCAATTATGAAATCTAGTCTTCATATAATGGTGTGATGTATCATGTACATCAAACAAACCAGAAATCAGAAAAGTCATAAAACTACTTACCTATCAGGCTTGAATAAGAGATAGCGATAAGTGAACCACTGAAACAGAAAGAGAAGTTCAAATTATATTACTTGCCTAGTTGCCAAATTTAAATGAAAAAATGAAATTAAATAAAAGCAATCAACTAACAAATATAAAAAACATTATGGTGTTTTTATTTCTCACTGAGTTTTGACATCCACGGCAATGGTTTAGCATAATACTTACCACAGAGAAAAGTATTCCAATTAATTCCAATGTAATTGGGATAACAAGCAATTTGTCAATGGCCTATATACACAAAAATCACAAAGATAAAACCAAAATCAGAATGGCAGAGGGATAAAATTAAAAGACTACTTTTCATGGAAAGAAAAAAGATAACTATATTAAGGAGGAAAGAGTGAATGTTTTCGCAGGCACGTCTAAGGTGCACCATTGATATTTTATTTGCAAACAAACTCCTCAACTCTTTCAAAACTTTCAATCCTAAAACCTCTGCCTGTTCATCTACAACACACCAGACCATCTGCATCAGTTAAACCAGATAATGCAAGAGAGGGGAAAGGACACCAGAGACCAAAACTCACCACTTTTCTAAGTCTTTTCTTATACCCTGTGTGAAGTCTCCGTTCTTCTTCTTCTTCTTCTTCTTCTGCGTATCTGTCTTTGTGCATTATTTCTGAGTTCCTTGTGCTGAAGCTTCAACAAGTGGTTGAAGCAAGTCCTCACATACAAAGAGAAATAAAACAAAGTCAGTTTAGGTTTCACTGACTGAAACAACACCAGGAAAAAAAAACAGAGAGATAGAGGGAAAGAAATTACCTGTTCTCAAGGTGAGAACCGTAGCTGTCCACAGCATCTTCAAAGAGTGAAGATCAGCAACCCAGAACAACAAAACGCACGGTCAGAATCATTTTCAACAGCATCAGAACTTCAAACATTAAAAAGGAAAAGGCTAAGGCGAGCTTTTACCTGTTTGGAGATCACTACACACAGTTCTTCAAAAACATGCAACCAGAAACTGTTTCAGAAGTTAGGGTTTACTGTGTTGGTCAAGAACAGTAAAACCGAAACTGAAAAAATAGCAAGAACAAGTATTATACCTTCGTGTAAGCAGATCGTGGTGCGTAGAGCCAAGATCCTTCAAGATCGAACCCGAAACAGCAAAGAAACGAAGCAAATCAACGTTTGAAATATAGGGTTTCAAACCGTGGAGAAACTGAGAAGAGTTTAAGGAGAAAGAAAGCAGTTACCTGTTCACAGTGGAGAAGGAGACCTTCGCTGTGATTTTGGGCGTGATTCTTCATCAGAATCAAGCTGAGTTCAAGAACCCAGATGGGGTTTCAACGAAGAAGACGAGGTTCATAGAGGAGGCATTCAAGAACAGAGGCTAGGGTTTCTTGAAGACTGAGAGAGCTGCGAAGAAGACGAGGTTCAGAGTGGAAGTGAGCGAAGTGAGCGAAGTGAGCGAAGTGAGGAGTGAGAGCTGCAGGTGAGCGAAGTGGGGAGTGAGAGCTGCGAAGTGAAAGTGAGCGAAGTGAGGAGTGAGAGCTGCAGGTTTTGCGAGAACGAGAAAGAGAGTGAACCGATGAGTAATTAGAATTAAAATTAAATATTTAATTTTCCGTATTTTGGCATAGGGAGCGCTTTTTAAACAAAGCGCTACTGATTCAGTTCCGTGTTTTGGCAATAAGGAGCGCTTTTTAAAAAGCGCTACTCATTCAGTTACGTATTTTGTCATAGGGAGCGCTTTTTAACAAAAGCGCTACTGATTCAGTTCCGTGTTTTGGCAATAGGGAGCGCTTTTTACAAAGCGCTACTGATTTAGTTCTGTATTTTGGCAATAGGGAGCGCTTTTGTCAAAAGCGCTACTCATGGGGCGATCTTTTTTGAGATTTCTGTTGTAGTGATGTAGAGAAGAAACTATAGATTCTTAACAGAGATTTAAACAAGCTGAAGAAAAGATGTATAATATTTTGAAATAAACTATAGAGAACAGACCATACTTAACACTTAAAATCACTTTCTTCAACATAGATGAAATGATTTTAGATGTAGTAAACATTGTAATCCTAGAGACTCTATTACCAAACTATGCTCTTTAGCTCTTTTTTGCACTTTTGCTCTTTTGACTCAAAATATATAAAGACTCATTTTGCTTATCATGATTATAGGAGACAATAAGTTCTTACCAAACAAACTGGAAGAATTTATGGTGAAGAAGATAATCCAATACTCATGAATCGAAGCAAACTAAGGATAAGCTTTGAAAATTATACGATAGATACCCAAACAAACCAGCAAGTAATACCCTTTACCAATAGAACTTTCCATTAAAAACTTGACAGCAATTCAAACATATCAGATAATAGTACAAACCTAGATATTAACCAAAAGATAATATCCAACCCAATACCCCTTTTTGATAATAAAACCCTAGCGGACCAATATTTCTCTATGTAATGAGAAAACCGAAGATTAGTCAATGGTTCAGCCTCATTATTGAACGCACTAAAAAGATTAGTCATCACTTTTCCCACACCCCTCCCTACTCACCCCACACCCCCAAACACCCTAAAACCCAAAAATACCCCTAACCAAAAACACACCTAGTCGAAACCCTCTCCCAAACTCACTCAATCTTCGATTTTAACCTTCAAACTCATTTTCGGAACATAAGGTACACGATATCTAACCCTCATTTACTTGCATTTTCCTTGATTTGCTGTGTTTTATCGTTTTTTCACTTCTGCATTTTCACGAAGCATTCGGTTCTTCTGCATTTTCGCGAAGGTATCTAAAAATTCTAAGATTTCCAGAAATATCTAAAAAAAGGTATTTCCGGAAATTTTATCAGTTCAAATTTCCGGAAATAGGGTATTTCCGGAATACAAGTTAACCTTCCAGAAATACCCACTGTTGGGTATTTCCGGAAATTCAAATTTTTAACCTTCCGAAAATACCTTTTTTTGACGTATTTCCGGAAAGTTTTATTTTTTATACTTCCGGAAATACCTTATTTTTGGTATTTCCGGAAATTGTTTTTTTAGCTTTTTTTTACCAATATCGCTACGACAGATGACAGAGACCCCTTTATGGATTTATCGGATGCGTTTACCACATCACAGGTTTTTCGTACTCGAGATATTGTTACCCGTTGGGCTAGAGATATCGGGAAAGCCAACGGGGTAATTGTCATTATTATTCGATCCGAGTCCAGTGAGAATGGTAAATGGAAGAAAAATAAGATTGTTTTTGGTTGTGATAGGCATGGGAGATATAGTGGAGTAGATGTTGGGTGTTCTAGTAGACACAAGACCTCAAAAAGGTGTGGTTGTCCATTTATATTGAAAGCTAAACCACTCGATCCTCCTAGTCTTGATTGGAAGGTCAAAGTTATGTATGGAATTCACAACCATGAGCCTCTAAAGACTATCTTTGGAGCAGCAATATTTGGTAAGTTCAACAAAGACGAGCGATTAGCGGTTGAGGAGCATATGTGGTTGGGAGTGAAAGCAGCAAAAAGTCTAGAGTCAATAAAGAGGAGATTTACCAATAATTTGAGTAACATTTCACAGCTGTATAGAACCCGCAATAGTCTCCAGAAGGGAAAGAGAGGAAGTAGGACTGAGATGCAGGAGCTTCTGACACTGATTCAGTCTCATCATTATATTTGTTGGACCAGACGGCTTAAAGGAACTGATATTGTTGAGGAGATCATGTGGTCACACCCTGATAGTATCAAGTTATTGAGGATGTTTCCTAATGTCTTGATTATGGACTGCACCTTCAAGACCAACAAATATGCATTGCCTCTACTTGAGATTGTTGGTGTCACTTCTACTGAGTTGACATTTTCTGTTGCATTTGCTTACTTGTCTCACGAGAGTTGTCTCACGAGAGATATGATGACTACACATGGGTTTTGCAGAGCTTAAAAGATTTGATGGTATTAGATATCCCACTTCCTCAGGTTATCCTCACTGACTGTGGGGAGAGATTGATGAATGCTATCAAGGTTGTGTTTCCTGAAGCAGTTAATTTGCTTTGTCGGTATCACATTAACAACAATGTGAATGCTAAAATTAAGAAGGTTGTCAAGGGAGATAGGGTGAAGTCAGTGATGAGTCTTTGGCATGCAATAGTTGACTCTGTATTTGAGGATGAATTTTATGAGAATTTGCATGATTTTGAACAATCATGTGCTGATATACCCCAGCTCCTCAAATATGTGAACAATCATTGGGTTTCACTTCTTTCATACACACAACACAAAATGATGATGGCTATGGCCAACGAAGAGTCTTCCCTTACTATCATTTTTACTAATCAGAGCCTCATTGATCATCAGGGCATCATCATCAACGAAGATGATGATGTCTGTTTCGAGGGGCGAGACACGTTCCAGTGTAGGTTAAAACACAACATAACATTCGCTGCCCTGAAAGAGAGACTACTGCGTAAGGTGCAACCGGAGGGCGACGAGCATGAAATAACTAGTATAATTTATCGGAAACCAGCTTGGTTAATGGGCGTGTGCACTGGTCCGCAATGGATGTCAACAACGACGATGACGTCTAAGCCATGATGGTCATTCATGTTATCTTTAAATGGAAGGGTTATCTACATTTATACGTCGAAACCAGAAGGACCGTCGCTGAGATTCTTCGTCGTTTCACTCCACCATCTCAGTAGTTTCTATTATGTTTTCGTTTTGTTTGTTGTTGCAATCTGTTATTTTAAATCAATGTAGAAGGCGTTTTTAATTAATCAAATAAATGTTTCATTTTTTATTTTTGCACCCCGGAAACACCATATTATATGATAAATTCGGAAGACAGTTTTAAGGGATTTTCGGAAATACATCAAATCTAGATAAATCCGGAAGGCAATATTGAGGGATTTCCGGAAATACTTCAAATCCAGATAAATCCGGAAGACTCTTTTTTTGATTTTCCCGAAATATCTCATTTTACGATATTTCCAGAATGTAAAATGTGTTCCGGAAATACCGTAAAATGCGATATTTCCGAAAAATAAAAAAAAACCTTCCGAATTTATCTGTATTTGAGGTATTTCTGAAAATTTTGTGGATTTAAGGAGTAGTTTCATCCGTTTGGTCATTTTGGGTAGATGATTTAAGAGTGGGGTTACCAAAAAAACTACCTCAATTTAATTGCCACCTACCAAATACGTAATCTTCTGTTGGCTCATCATTGCAATTGCATCAACCAAAACAATAAAATTGGTTAATTTAATTGCGAATTTTGGCCATTCTATTTTGTACGCACTACGCAAAAGTTTCCAACCGTTGATGATTATTGATTAGTACTAGTGAACTAGTATATTCTACCTAATTATTGGCATCTTCTATTCTTCTACACATCCTACATGAAAGCAACATCTTTAATTCCAGTCTTCTTGTATTTATTACACTTCGATGTGCCAAATGTCGAGTGGGGATTGATCTGAGGTATAGTTTCGTGCCGAATATAAGTATTGTCAAAAATGATAATAATAATTAGATAATATATACTACTTTCAAATTAAATAATCTTAATCTTAATAGTTGTGACTTTCTAAGAGGTTTAATGTACAGTTACTTGCAATAGAAAGGAAGCAGCCCAACCCACTAGTATAAAAATTCACATGTCATGTCATCAATGTCACACTATTTGAGGCTCATGAGAGTGATAACCAAGTAAAACATGTGTTGGCACTTGCTTATAACACTTGCTATTCATACTTTTATTCTTTTAATAATATCCATTTCCTTCGGTTCAAGCGACATTTTGATATTTATATTTTACACAGCTCATTAGTACACCTTTCTATTTTTCTTCTTCTTAATTTTTGGTAACTAAAAACTTTTTTGAGTTCCTAAGAAGAGCTTTTTGTTATTCAATTTTGGGATTAGCAGGCACAATTTGTCTCTACACACTCACCACAAACCTGTCCATTTCTTCCTGTCACCACTTGTTTTACTATTATTTTATTTTAATTAATTAAAGTAGCTTCTCTTTCTTCTATTCTGTATGCAATCATTGCACATAAACTGTTTGAAGAAAATGGTAATAGAACAACTTGGCTTACCTGATTCAGATTCTGTTTCCATTTCCATACGCATTCAACATGACAATGGAAAATGCTCTGTTTCATTTTGTCATTGTTTGTTTATAATGTCTCTTTCTTTTTCTTCCATACATGTTTAGTTGCTGTCAGTGCTAGAACTAGAATAGCGTGGAATGATTTTCACTTGTGTTATGTTGTCTGTGCTTTAACAGAAACATTGTTTGATTAAAGTGCCTTAAAGTTTGTGTCCACTGTCGCCTTCTACTTGTTTTTCTCTCTTTCTTTTTGTATTTCTTTGTAACTTTAATCTTCTGGGTAGCATAAAAGAACCGTTCACTATTGAAAAGTTACACAAAGTTGTGACTTGTGAGTGTTTTTCAGATGGGTTTTGCTTCTTGTAATTGATTTTCATTGTCAAGTTTAGAACTTGAGATGAGTAGTCAAAAGGGTCATTATGAAGAAGATATGGGTTCTTTGAAGGTGAATGGGAAAGTGGTGGTGGTTGCAGTTAAAGCTTCAAGAGATATCTCAAGGAATGCTTTAGTTTGGGCTTTGACTCATGTTGTTCAACCAGGAGATTGCATAAAGCTATTAGTCATCATTCCACCTCTTTCCTCAGGTATTCTCATCATTACTCTCATTTACTCTTTTTCTTTCAGTTTTCTCTTCAATTGTTTTGTTCTTTTGCAGCCTTTATAATTGATTGCATTTATGACTTTGTAAAGCTAAGGAAAAAGGGGGAAATAAAATTAAGAGCTTATTTGACAAAATAGAGAGCTTAGATGACCTAGAGTTTCTTGAGATCTGAACAATCCAATTTTTTTAACTACTTATTTTTCTGGTGACAAGGTGTATATTTGATTATATTCTGAGTATTTTACTTACAGGCAAGAAGGTATGGGGTTTTTCAAGATTGACTACTGATTGTGCCACTAGTAATTGGACATCGCGTCTAGGAACGGTTTCAGATCAGAAAGAAGTTATTACGAATTCATGTTCTCAATTAGTGCTTCAACTCCATGAATTTTATGATCCAGAGAAGGTTGGATGTTTGAACATAACTATGTGACTATTAATTTCCACATTCTTTTTGTTGCTTTGTGTACACTAGTCAGCTTTTTTAACCTGTCAATTATTTGCACAGATAAAGATTAGAGTAAAGATTCTTTCTGGTTCTTTGTGTGGTGCTGTGGCTGCTGAAGCCAAGAGAGTAGAATCAAGCTGGGTTATTTTGGACAGGTAATAAAATAAAAGAACTAATATTTGTTTGTATATTTTCACATTCTGTGTTAGAGGTTCTGTTCTTATGTTATATGCAATACAATGTAAAAGTTGTTTCTACTATTAAGTTTCTAAAATTTCTTATGGACTGGGAAACAATCATTCATTCTTCCACAACTGCAGAAAATTGAAACGTGAGAAGAAATGCTGCATGGAGCAGCTGCATTGCAATATTGCGATTATGAAACGGTCTCACCCGAAGATTTTGCGCTTGAATTTGAACAATTCTCCAAAGATAGAACTCAACCGAGATTGTTCATGGTCATTGGATCCAAGTGCATATACAAGAAACCTAAAAGACAATTCTGAACATCCAGACATAATTAGAGGTCCAGTAGTTACTCCTGCTAGTAGTCCAGACCAAGGGTCACCACCGTTAACAGCAACTGATATTGGAACATCATCGATATCGAGCTCAGATCCTGGAACTTCGCCATTTTTCCACTCTGATAATAATTATGAAAGACGAAGGAGAGGTTTTCCATTTATTCATGAGGGACTGACAAATCTGGAGGATATTGAATCTGATTCCGAGAGTGAAAAGCTAAGTTCATCATCCAAAAGTTCATCTTTTCAGCCATGGATTGCAAATGTAATTTGTGTAGATGGTGAGTTCTCAAAATACGAGAACAATATGCAAAGATCTACTAGTGATAAGCCTTTGGTTTCTACCTATGAAGCTTTGCTTCAGAAATTCACAAAGTTGGATCAAGATCCTATCTTAGAAGTGCTCAATTGTAAAATTGATGTGAACTTAAGCAAAAGTGTTAGAGAAGCAATTTCACTACCCAAATGTGTGCCTCATGGACCTCCCCCATTGTGCTCTATTTGTCAGCACAAGGCCCCTGTATTCGGAAATCCTCCAAGGTGGTTTACATTTGCAGAATTACAACTTGCCACAGGTGGTTTTTCACAAGTAAACTTCTTGGCTGAAGGTGGTTTTGGTTCTGTACACCGCGGAGTCTTACCTGATGGGCAGGTAATTGCTGTCAAGCAGTATAAATTAGCCAGTACTCAAGGAGATAAAGAATTTTGCTCTGAAGTAGAGGTCTTAAGTTGCGCACAACATCGCAATGTTGTGATGCTAATCGGTTTTTGTGTGGAGGATGGAAGAAGATTGCTAGTTTATGAATATATCTGCAATGGGTCACTGGATTCTCATCTCTACGGTAAGTTCCCCAGATTCCTAAATATTGTATTACTACATTCATAACAGTTAATGGAGATTTCTATATATGCTTTTCTTGCTATTCACCTCTGGCTTTTTTGTTTTCACTATTAGATCATCTAAGATTTTGGCGTAACCATACTAAATGTCTTGGCAGACAAAATTAATAATTGAAAAGTTAACAAGCCATTGTATTTCCTAATGAAAATTCGCATCTCCAATGATATTTGTTCAACCTTGGTCCAGGGATTGTCATCATCATAATCTTAATAAAATGTTTTTTAATTGGCTGTACTTTTGGATTTGCAGGACGAACGCAGAATGTACTGGAATGGTCTGCACGCCAAAAAATTGCAGTTGGAGCAGCACGTGGTTTGAGATACCTTCATGAAGAATGTAGAGTTGGTTGCATTGTGCACCGTGATTTGCGACCTAACAATATCCTCCTCACTCATGATTTTGAAGCATTAGTATGTCTTGTTTACTCATGTTTACATTTTTGGCTTCATATTCATCTTGCAATAATTATTACTGAGTTTTGTATTAGGATTGGTTATCTATGAAGTTAGATGGGATATTTTTTTTTTTGACACAAGATGTGGATATTATGCTTTTAGGTATGCTTTATAAAATGTCTTGCTACTGTTGGATTTTAGGTGGGCGATTTTGGACTTGCTAGGTGGCAGCCAGATGGAGATATGGGTGTGGAAACCAGGGTGATAGGAACATTTGGGTAGTGCTAGATGAAAGTCAATTTCTTTTTCCATCTCATTTTGTCATGTTTAGTTGTAAAATGTGATGATGGAAATCTTGCTGTTCCATAGGTATTTGGCACCAGAATATGCTCAAAGTGGTCAAATTACTGAAAAAGCTGATGTCTACTCATTTGGGATAGTATTACTGGAGCTTGTAACAGGTCGGAAAGCCGTCGATATTAACCGGCCCAGGGGACAACAATGCCTCAGTGAATGGGTAAGATTTATATAACGAGTTTAGTAGTAATCATTTTATCCTATAGAATCCATTTTTCATCATTGCTTGTGGTTCAAATTTTTTATAGGCACGCCCGTTACTTGAAGAACACGCCATTCATGAACTAATTGATCCAACGATTAGGAACTGCTATGTTGATCAAGAGGTTTATGGCATGATGCAATGTTCCTCTTTGTGCATCCGACGGGACCCTAATTTAAGGCCTCGAATGTCTCAGGTTGGAAAATTAATTTACATGTTTTCAATTCTATATATTGTCTTGGTATGTCATTAAATCATGGTGGTCGCGGACCTTTTCTTAAATCATTGCTTTTCATGCCAAAGTGGTGTTTTAGTGGTTCATCCATCTCCGTTCCTCATTCTTTTTTGGTTTCTTATAGGTGCTCAAGATGCTGGAAGGTGACATTGTCATGTGATTGCTGATCACTTTTTTAATTCCTGAGTATTCAGTGCAGAAAATAAAGGACAATCAGAGGCATGTGGATTGCCAAAGCAGTGCAAAGGACAAGATGGAGAATGTGGAGATTGCATAAGTTTAAAGCTCCTTGCTGAATTTTTTACTTTTTGTAAACGGCTTCTAGTTTTTATTAGTAAGTTTTTGGATTAGTGCTGTAAATAATAGTAGTATCTTTGATTTTGTTGTGGGAAGAGAAGAGGAGCTTAGTCTAGTAAAAGGAAATTCGAACTCTTTTAAATTCATTGTACAGAAGTAGTTTCCAGTTTTGGTTTACCCTGCCAGATGTAATGAAAATTTTCTGAAGCTATTTCATTCTATGTCTATTTTGTAAAATCATTTCTATCTTGTAAAAGCAACACGTAGTATTGGAGTCGGCGTTATCAAACTCAAAAGCCAGCTTGTGGGATGAGGGCTGCCTGCCTCATACTTATAACCATTAATTAAGGCCATGCTTTTCCCACATCCCTCCCTACTCACCCACACCCTCTAACCCTGCGAAATGACCAAAAGGCCATTAATAAAACGTGCATTTTTTGTCGATTCGGTTACGGGCAACCGAAATAATTCGGTTATGGGCAACCGAAGATGTATTTTTTGGCACACACCCCTTTATTCAATTTTTAGAGGGTTCGAGGCACCCCCACCGAACACCCCCCTTAAGAGAAAGAGATTAGAAACCTTAACCGTTTGTGGCATCCGTGGGAAAGAGAAGCAGTTGAATATTTCAGCTTAAGTGATCTATGGAATTGCTTCCATGAGAAGAGTGGTCAATGTAGAGACACTTGTACACGCGATTCTTACGGCAAAGAGAGTGAATGTGATAAGCTATGGAGGTGTGGGATGGAAGTTCATCAGAAGAGGGAATATTTGAACAAGATTGTCTCATGGATAGTCAATCAGTTAGAAGATTGGTTAAATACATTCATTATTGATAGTCAATCAGTTAGAAGATTGGTCAAATACATTCATTTTGAGATTCAGGTGTGTTCGGTTGATGTCAACCGAATAGTATCAAGTGTGTTCGGTTGATGTCAACCGAACAGTTTCGGATCCCCTTCCCTGAACAAACAAAGTTGAATAACACCCCCTTGTTATTTTTTATAACGTTCGATTGGCCTTAGCCGAATATATTCGGTTTAGCCTCAACTGAATCACAGGCTAACATGTCCTCTACTTAAGGGTATTTTGGAATATCCGGAGTTAAGGGGTGTGTGGGAAAAGTGATGGCCTTAATTAAACCATGTGGAGTGTGATCTGAGTGACCCAATAATAGAGGGCTCAAATAATGGACCTATGATAGGTTTTGATACTATTTTAGAATTTGGATTGAGTTTAACTTAACCTCAAAAGCTAGTTTGTGTGATCAGAGTTGTCCCCACTTTTAACCACTTAGAGCATCTCCAATGGCCTAAAAAGTGAAACCAATTAGGTACCCTCATTGTAGAAAAAATTAAAGTACCTATTCAAGAATTTTCTCTCTCCTCTTATAGTGGGTCCGTGCGTCAATTTTCAATATTAAAAAAAATGATGTGTAGTAATTAGTGGAAGCCGTTTGATAATTTTTTATTTTTTTAGGCGATGGATTCGAGAGGTAGAGTGCTTATTAGGTACTAACATTGGAAAATTATAAAAAGTGATGTGTACATACATGTAGAACCTAGTTAGGTACCTTCTTTCTGTTCACCCTTTTGCTCTTGTCGATGATTATATTAGATCTCTCAAGATTTTTGATTGGTAGCTACCTTTCAACCATTCCTTCAGAGAAGGTAATTCATGTGCTGGTTAGCAAAATACTGAGCAAACATGGAGCAAAGAATTCATATTTGAAGATATTGTTCTATTGTTGTTACTTCGTTCACATTGTCCTATAGCTGTTACTTTACTTCGGTCATGCTAGCCGATGCTTTATGCATAGCCAGAGTTAGGTTGTAATCCTTCGTTTTTTACCATTCTTTCTCATATAAAAAAAAGAACCTAGTTAGGTACCAAAACTTGAGAAGCTACATTGTAAATGCTTTAGTTAGACTGTCTTGGGTTTCTGTGTGGGACTCCCAACAACCAATAATTGCAGAAGGTTTTGGGCTGGTTTTAGGGTGTTCTGCTTAACAAGGGTACATTGGGGTTCCCTTAAAATTAACAATCAAATTAGAATATAATATTAATTTTTTACATGATAAATCAACAATTTCTATTTTATGGGAAAACAAAAAACAATTTCTTTTTTATGATGACAAACCAACATTTAATAAAAGAGGATTACGAATGTATTAATTTTAGGAGAGAAAGCCTTGGACTTGGCCCTGGTTTTGAATTCTTATTCACATTGATAATCCTTACTGAAAGTTTTTTTCTTTCCAAATAATTCACACAATACGTTTTTCTCCATGTCTACTCTAACACTCACATTGATAGAAATAACAAAAGACTTTTTGTAGGTATTAACACAGACAATGTGTTGCTTCATAATCCTCAATTGTTGGCTAAATAAATTCCTACTTCATACTTCCCACCAAGGCTGGAAAAAAATCTTACACTTTGAGTGCAAAAATTTAAAATGCAAAAATTCACCTTTAGGTAGAAGAAGGTGAATAAAGTTTTTTTTAAGATGAATAAAGTTGAACCCAAACAAATTCCTGCTTGTATGGCAAACTTGCTTCGCAAGAGGCTTCACATGTATACACAACAATTGAAGCCCAATCCAAAGAACCCACTTCATTGTTGATGCCGAAATAATACAGCAGCTGTGGCAAAATCTGGCACCACCAACATTAACAAGTTTTTGTCAACAAAAAAAAAACATTAACAAGCCAGTATTAAAAGGAAACAAGAGCAAACATATGGTTGACCAAGCAAGAGAAATGGCAGTACATGCAGAATGGGATACAGAACAACAGATTTCTCAAATAACTACCTGAAATTCACAACACATAGCTCCACCGCAATAACTGCATTTAGGGATATCATCTTCGGATGGTCGACCGCTTGAAATAGGCCATATTGGCTTAGCATTAGTATTCCTATAGTACCTGTTTTTACACCATATAAGTATCAGAGTTAATTAAACACAATTATATTTAGAAAATAAAATCAATAACATTAGCCAGGTTATCCATATTGTATCACAAATCACAATGTATGATTATCAAAGGCAACGCAACTTCTATAATATGATTTTGAGGGCATTAGCTGAAGTCCTAACTTTGTTCCCCTACTTGAACCTTAATGGTTATTAGACTGTGCAGATATATAGAATGCTAAAAGAGGTTGATCTCTCCCCAATGTTAGGTTAGACAGTAAAAGAAATGAATATGTCTTTTACGTTCCTGTTTATTTATCACTAAGTGCTATAATTTGTTTCTGATAATCTTTTTGACAAACATTTTCTCCCATTTAGTTCAGTAAATAATCTGTGTTTCGTAGGGGCACATAAGGCAGTTCTTCAAATCAGTTAAGCACTCTTAAAATTTCTAAACATTATTCACCTCAACACTTGTTCAGGGGCTTTCACAATGTGTTCCGAGAAGTCAGCCCAACTCTTTTGGTCATCATTGCCCTATTTACACACAACATAGTGAGCAAATATTATGCTTAAAGAAGTAAAATAATCTTAATGAAAACAAGTTAATACCTGAAAATTTTTAGATAGTGAATTGATTTCATCACTCCATTTCGGTGGCATCAAAGCTAAGGTATTATCCTCAGATATGTCTAAGTTATATTCACTTTCATCTTCAATGATGATCTCAAATTCAGGCCACTTGTTGCTTCCAACTGTATATAGTAATAATCCAAGATGTGAAATAACAGGAAGCCTAATAGTAGGTATCATAAAATTTTATATAGTAACCTCTAATTTCAAAGATCAGCATATGCTTTATCTTGAAATAGCAGATGGCGTCAAGCATCTTTAAAGTTTCCCAGTGAGATACAAATTTAAATATCTTGTCACTTTTCTTTTGTGGAAAAGTTTCAGGCTTAGATTGTTGCGTATGAATACTATTATAGTTAGTTTTAGTTTATTAATTCATCAAAAAAGTGATTAATCTTTTTGTTATCAACAAGAAGCAAATAAACCCTGCAACAAAATACAAATTTTAAACCACCATGACCTTTAGGAGACTCCAATGAGATGGTTCCACTTCCGTTGGGTCCAGAAACAGTTGAAGAATATTGTAACTGCTGGCAAGCAATTCTATGCCCTGAGCGCCAACTCATGACCTGTATGTTTGAAGAGCAAGAAAAGGAATTGTTGAAAAACACGGCACCCATGGAAATTAGAGAAAAAAAACCCTAAAAGTCTATTATGTTGAAAGTAAGGAAATATTACAAAAATGAGAAGAGATAATGGCAAATGAGTCCACCATCTACCTTATATACTAGCCAACTAATGGACCTTACTATCTAATGTCTTTACTATCTAATGGGCCTTACTAACCAACTAATGGGCTTACTATCTATATTTTAACAGCCTCCCGCAAGCTGGACGGTGTTCACAACACCTCCAGCTTGGGATAAGCAATACAAAGATACTATAAAAGCAAGGAAAATAAAAGAACACTCCGAATTGGTAGCAGTTGAGGTGCATTGCTCCTAGAAGTCTTCGACCAACTTTTGGGCCCCTTCAAGCTTCTTCCAGCGTCTCCACTACATTCGCTCCAAAAGAATCAACAAACCCCACTCTTGGCGCATAACCATCCAAGTGCCAAAGAAGTCAACAAAAGCTTAACCATCGAGCAGAAACCACAACTCAGGGTTTAACCACTCGGAGGAAGCAACAAACCAACACGTAACCATCAAGCAAAAGCCACAACTCAAGGCTTAATCACTTGAAGGGAGCAAAATGCTTAACCACCATAGGGCAGAAGCAAACATCAACAAAGGCATAAAGCCAAATGCTTAACCACCAAGCAGAAACTACACCTCAAAGTTTAACCACTTGACAGAAGCACAAACAACAAAGAGAGCAAAACTTAACCATCCATGTCAGAAGCATCGCGCTTAACCAGCATAAACAGAAGCTAAAATCAAGCCAACAAGGCTAAATATCAACAAAACCATAAAGAAAGCATGAAATCTCCAACTCAGCCATGTATCGGTAGCAACTAATAGAAGAACAATTCCATAGAATAATATTTGAAATAATATTTGATCAGCATTACCACTAGTAGAACCTGGTCAGTACGCGAAAGTCTTGAATTGTTGACACCATTTATGCTGATGGTACTAGATGAGAGCCATTGTGAGGTATTTGGAAAGAAGTAATATAGAAGGGTGAGATCTCCAATGCGTGTCTTTAATTCAACTATTTTGAGGAGTCTTTTGCTAGAACATACAAATCTCAAATCAAATGCGTATGGAAAGTTGGAGTTACTAGACTGAAGAGAAATATATTGATAGAGTGAAACCAATGGATACTTTTGTAACCTCAGACACCTTTTCTTTATAGCCACCGATAGAACTTGAGATATACTTGTTACAAGACTATCCTTTGCTTTATCCTTCACATAATGTTTACCAAAATAAGTACCAATTGAAGAACTTATTGGTTCCCATTCTGCCAAAATCAATGTTGAGTTTGAAATTATCAACTCCAAATGCTAAGTGACAAAGTTAAACCCCTTCAACACCTATCCAGAATCCAATTCCAGCAAGCAGATATAGCATTTTCCTCACACTTGGGTCCACACATGTGCTTTGCTCATTTTCCACAAGATACAGGGCAAATATAAGCATTTGCCTATCACAAGATGAATTGGTTCCATGCCCCTGTTGAGCTCTCAACATATTCAAAATACTTCATTTTGGACAAGCATGCAAAAGAACACATCAAGGTCCACCAAACTACGATTAGCATATGGATTACCCAATGTAAATCCCACAAACACATCAAAAAAAAAATCAAACTGATTTGCATTATTCTGAACCTGGTTCCTATCCAAACTGTTTCCCCTAGCCACAACACGTTTAATTAACACATCCCAAGAGAGAAAGCCTTGCTCATACATTTCAACAAACACTAGGTATGCCAAGTTGGGAAAGCCATATGGTATATAAAAAAATGGATCAGAGAACCCCAACCTGTGTGATCACAAATTTACGCTTGCACTTCTGGACTATTTTCAGAAATGTGTCGCAGGCCATATCCTGGACTCCAGGATGCGCCTCATGCATAAACTCAAACAACTTGTTCACAACAGTCTTAAGAAACTTTCAATGAGCTCTTAAAATCAACAACATACATGATATTACTTGCGATATCTGCTTTGTTATCTTTTATCTTTGTGATTTCACATAGGTTTAACAAATCACGAATGACCGAAAAGTGATCAGAACCGGAGATGGATGATCGGAAGCAGGAACCAGAGAAAAACGCACACCAAAAAGCGATCCAGAAATCAACAAATCAGAATCGCAAACTCAAATCGCAAAAGAGGAAACAGGATCAAAAAGCGATCGAAACCAGAAAATGATCAAAACTCGAAATCGCAGCACGATCTTGAAGTGATTCAAAGGTGAAATCGACGCAAGACCAAGGAACGACTCAGAATCTAAATCAAAGAGAAAGAGAAATAAGTCTACATGAAGAAGAAAGGAGGTTCATGGAGGAGAAGGCAAGCTCAAAAAGCGTAGATCGCAAAAGAAACGGTTTGAATTAGAGATCAGAGTAGAAAATCGAAACTAAGATGAACGATGAACCGTCAAGAAACCAAAAAAAAAAGAATGGAGAAAAACGCAAACAGAAAAATAGAAAAGGAAACTAATAAAATAATAAAAGGAACTTGAAACCAACTGAACTCATGGAGGATACCATGTTTGCTCTGATACCATGTTGAAAAACATGGCACCCATGGAAATTAGAGAGAAAAAACCCTAAAAGTCTATTACGTTGAAAGTAGGGAAATATTACAAAAATGAGAAGAGATAATGGCAAATGAGTCTACCATCTATCTTATATACTAGCCAACTAATGGACCTTACTATCTAATGTCTTTACTATCTAATGGGCCTTACTAACCAACTAATGGGCTTACTATCTATATTTTAACCGGAATGTTAAAGGAATCAAATTCTATAAAGAGAAAACTATTTGTCACATTAAAGCAATTCGATTACCTGGTGTTTTTCAGAGCAATACCACATTTGTTTGCAACTATTACAGCGCTTGTGTCCTTTCCAAGTACCACACCAATCACAAAGAGTAGCTAAACATAGGAAAGAATCCATTAGAATAAAGGTACATTTGGAATAAATCCATTTAATAGAAAATGTTCGCATGTACTTCAACACCTAAGTGAACAAAAGTTCCAATCCACTTGTCTTGATGGGCAATCATGCCATATATTAGTTACACATTAAGTAAAAATAACTAAAGAAATAATACAATTGTGGAGCTTGTTGGCAAACTAAATGAAGTTTAAGACTGAAATGTGACATCATATTAATTTTTTTCTGATCAAAACATGGTGCAACTATGTAGCAATAGCAAAAAGATGAATAACAAGTAATCTTCAACTCTTTGTAATTTAATTCAGGACTACCTCATACCAGTACTCACAATATCACAAGTCACACTAACACAATTACAGGTGTAAAATACAGAATCCACCAGACACAACTAAGAAGACTGGCAACTAAAGATCCAAATAGAAACAGCAATCTATCTTTACCACAATAAAGCAGGGAACCTCTTGACAATTATGAACACTGGTTTCCTTCAGTGCAAAAATCAACAGAAACAATTACACATTCATTCAAACTAGGAGAGAAGGCACTATATAAATGACCCTTGCAAATATCTGTACGATGGGAGTATTTTAAGCATGATGAGTAAACCAACCTCCACTGCTGGCAGGTTTGTGGCTCCCATCATACTTAGGGCATTCACTTGAGTAGAAGGCATTAAGGCGAGGTAACTGGCAACGGAAAACCTTCACACTTCACCAAAGCATTACATTATCAGAGATCAATTCAACAGTCAGAGAAACTAAAAAATAAAAACCAAAAACTTGATTTCACAAAAAGATGATCACAGACCTTCTATATGGTTTCTCAGGATGCCGTTTCCATTGCTCATGCTGATCTCTGAGAAGACATGTCATGGAAGGACACATGAAAACAAACAGCATCCGGTGAAATGTACTTTCCTTCTCAATTGGTGCATAAACCTGGTGGTTCAAGGGTTTCATATAATTCATGATGATCCATAGGTAAGAGACAAATGGTTAGCACATCAAACAATAGCATAAGCCATTAGTTTCAAACAATAGCATAAGCCATTAGTTTCATACCTGAAGCAAAAATTGTAAAGGTTCTTCACAAATGTCACAAATGGATGAACTCCCTGATGGAATATTCGTAGGGTCAAGCCAGGCCTGATTTTCACACAACAGATCTTATAACCGAACAGATCATGCAAAATGAAAAAGAATTTAATGCGGAGGTATAATAGTACCGGGACTCCTCCAGCTTTGCTTGGGAAATATTGACGGCGAAGTGACCAATGATTCTTGGGCTTGTCAACGAAACCAAGTGTGATAGGATCAGGTTCTTCAGCATCACAATCATCAAAATCATCAACTTCATCGACTTCATCTTCATAATCATCATCTTCCAGTTGGTTAGCCTTGAGCTTGTTGACAACATCTCTAATGGCATCAGTATCCATGTGTGCGACAATTGGATAGAAAGTGCTAGTCTGGTAAAGAGCAGAGAGTGATGGTGCAGTTGTCACGTAAGGTTCTTGTGATAAATAAAGCTAGTATTAGGATTTCTTGCTTATCTAGGGATTTCAATTATGCTTTCAAAAAGAGGGATTTTAATTATAAACGCATAACTAACTAGTTAGAGAAAGAATACAAACATCAAATTAGATAAGATTGCACTCTTTTTTCAAGTCAATTAACGGTTCTATCAATCCAGTGTCATGATTACAAGGCTACACTGATAAACTATTGCCACATGACCTGTTTATTTATCCATCTATGAAATTTCTATCAGAACAATAATTAACATAAAACACAGGACATGACTGGTAATTTCAAAAATCAAGTCCAAATCACAGTCAAATAATAATAAAAAGAACAATAAAAACCTAAAAAGGTGGTCTATAAAAGTTTCAAACATCATTGATACTGATACACTAGTCAGGTAAGTCCGCATCAAAAGAAAAAATGCATCTCAAAGGTTCACACATCAATTGGCAAATAGAAGTGAAGTTTGATAATTTTGAACAAAAAAATAAGAAGAAAGGCGAATAAATGATCGGAAAACCTACCTGTGGTGGAAACGGAGAATCTCAAGTTGCTCAAAGGAGCTTAGTGATAAATAGTGATATTGTCTTTGAGGGAGAGATTGAGAGAGGGAGACGGAGCAGCACCAAGAAGACAGAGGTGAACGGTATCAACAGCCGACGGTGCAGCAGCGAGAGGGGACTGCGGAGGAGGCTGGAGAAGGAAGAAGAGATTCTGGTGCTAGTTTGGGGTTTTTAAGTTTGGGGTTTTAGCCGGTACAATCGTGCATTTAGTTTGGGGTTTTTTGGTCAAAAAAATTGGTGATTGCTTTCCCCACACCCCCTCCTACTCAAAACACACCCCTTCACCCTACACAATTACCAAACTAACCCCACTTAAAATTGATTTTCCCCCTCTACCCCTCTCCCTCTTCTTCTCCTTCAACACAACACACCCCTCTAAAATCCCAAACCTCCCCCCTCTCCACTCCAAACCCACCCATCCTCACCTTCATCATTCACTCCTATTCAACTACCCAACATTGGCAACTAGCTCAAGGTAATAACCCTACCAAACTTTTTTCATTTTGGTTCTGTTTTCAGTTTTTCACGCCATTTTTTTTTCTGTACTCGCGCTCCGTTCGAACAGGGTCGTTCGAACATGTTCGAATGATCGTGTTCGAACAAGTGTTTAATGGGTGTGACTTTGCTTGGTTCGCATAAGGCCGTTCGAACAGTGTTCGCATAAGGCCGTTCGAACAGTGTTCGCATAATCCCAACTATAGCAGATGAGATGTCAACTGACGTCGTAGAATCCCAAGATTTTACTAGTTCGTTCAAAACGGATACGGTAATAATGAATTAGTTGTTTTTGAAGGTCTTTATGAAGCCTGGAAGTCCAATGCCCTTGCCGGATTTGATATGGAATACTAATAGGGCACCCATAGCAAAGGGTTGGGACTCGCTTTTTGTTGGCCGGATACAAAAGTGGAAGAATTTGCTCATACAATCACAACCCCCCCATCCCCTTCTTTGTGTAGATTTAAGTAAAGATAGTGATGGTAGTCAATGTTAAGTTAGGTTTATAATTTTGGTACACAATGTTGTATAATTTTGGTACACAATGTTGTATAATTTTGGTACATAATGTTAAAGTTAGGTTTATATTTTGAAATCACCAAAACTGTGTGCTGATTTATTTAGTTTCTGCTTCTGCATAACAGTGGTTCGCATGTGGCCATTCGAACGCCTGTTCGAACGCACCCATTCGAACACGTTCGAATAAAGCCATTCGAGGCAGCCAAAACACACCCTCACACCATCAGTTAACAATATTCCTTAACACGGATGACATTATTCGAACAGGTTCGAACGATGTCATGTGAACAATACAAATTCCTTAACACGCACAACGTCGTTCGAACTGGTTCGCATAACCTCGTTCGAACAGTCACTTAACCCGTGTTACACGAGCGTCTCACGCGAGGTCATTTTGGGGAAAAATAAGTTCGGGGGTGTGCGAAGAGTAGGAGGGGGTGTGGGGAAAGCAATCACCAAAAAATTCACTTCAATGAATATCACTGGCCCAGAGATATCCAGTGGTAACCGGGCTAGGCCTGTTTTTGTTTTCTTGGGCTGTTTTTGCTTGCAGTGTTCTGCAATGACAAAAAGATGGGTTTTTTTTTTACCCCCACAATATGCCCCAATACCCCCACACTTTATGTTATTCCTAAAATACCCTCAAGATTTTGACTTCAAGTGAATTACATAACTAAAAGGTACTTCCGTTTGTTGGAAAAACGCAAAACAGAAGTACCTTTTAGTTAGGTAAATCCGTACGTTTGAAAATTAGCGTAACAGAAGTAAGTCAAACAACATACATCCGTTACGACCAAAATAACATAACGGAATTATATAAGAGAAACATAATTCTGTTTTAGAGTATTTTTGCTAACGGATGTATCTACTAGTAAAATACTTCTGTTTTGTTAATTTCAACTAACGAATTTATCTGTTAATTAGATAAATCTGTTATTTAAAAAAATAAAAATTCAGTCTTCTAAAATTAAACATAAGATCTAAAAATAATAAGGAATATTAATTAAAAAAACTAGTGCCAAAATATTAGTGAAACGTCAAACAGACTCAAAATCAGCTGTTAAGTCTACGATCTTTTGCGGATGAGATGGTGGTTTCGGGAGCGGAGCTAAAGACACTCATAGTTGGAAACGCCCCATATAACCATCCAACCATGATTTGGCTTCATCAGATGAAAAACACTCCTATTGAAGACCAATTGGAGGCAATGGACACTCGGGCAAGAGCGCAACATGCATCTAGTGAATGTTGTTCACGTGAAGAATAGAGATGATGCTGCGATTCTTAGTAGATGAATAAGAACCTCTCAAAGGGAAATAAGTATATGAGAATTTCAAAGATAATTGAACTAGGGCAACATTATATTTGGTAGATATAATGTACCCCATCTCAAGCATGCTCAGCCACTTGTCCTCCTCCTTCAAGTCCTTAATTTCCGTCATGAATGACCCTGATGTATCTATCGAGAACGGAACCAACTCTGACTTTGTATCCATATCTGTTTCATTGTAACACATTTAAAAATAATTAAGTAAATAAAAATTAATATAATAGGAAACAGATTTATCTCTTATATACATAAATCCGTTTTGCTTTTTTCCAAAACGGATTTATGTGTATAAAGGATACATCCGTTACCTATAACTAGAACTAACAGAAGTATCCTTTCAATACATAAATCCGTATTTACGTTTTTTGTAAAACGGATTTACGTTTTTAAAACTTACTTCCGTTAGCTAAAAAAACAAAAGTCGGAAGTAAGTTTTGAAAATGTACTTCTGTTGTCAACACATTAAATGACAAACGGAAGTATCCTTTTGGATATAATTACGTTGGTTAAAAAAGGTCAACGACAGAAGTCCCTTTTCAAAACTTACTTCCGTTGAGAAACAGTATAAATGCAAAATTGAATTACCTTCTTCCTAGGTAATGCCGTGGCCAAAAAAGTGGTCCCACCTAGAGAATGTTGACCAGAATCTGAAATGTGTAATAAATGCCAGGGGTATATTGGAAATAATAGAATATGTAGGGGTATTGGGGCATATTGTGGGGGTACCAAAAAAAACCCAAAAAGAAATGACATATGGACTATAACACTATGTTTGATTTTGAGGAAAGAGGAATGAAAGAAGGACTTTTTTTATTAAACACCCTCTCATAATCTCAAACACCCTCTACTTTTTTAAAAACTCAAAAATACCTTTAACCCTCTCACACTCCCACTCCAACCCATTATGCAATTTAATTTGTTCAATACCTTAGTACCAAACCGGTTCACTTTGGTACCGAACTTTTATTTTGAAATGCAAAATACAAGTTCGACTCGATACTAAAGTACCGAACTTGTATTTTGCATTTCAAGATATAAGTTCGGTACCAAATGCCAAACTTGTATTTTGTGAGAGGAGGGTGAGGGAAGACGAAAGATGAGAGGAGTGTGAGGAATTTTTTTTGAATGTTTGGAGTATTTTCGTATTTTGTTTGGAGAGTAGTAAAAGGAGTGCCAAACCTTGTCAAAAAAAAGGAGTGCCAAAAAAAGTCCGTGAAAGAAAGAGCTTTGAAAGAAAGGTTAGGTTTTTTTAATAGGGCTAAAAGCCCAATGGAGAATTACAAGGGAATAACTCTTATGAGTACTAAATCATATAACTGGCTCGTTTAGATCGGCTTATTTGAGCTTATCTACGGGCACAAACACTTGTGAGACTGTTTGAGAGAGCTTATGAAAATAATTTTTGACATGTTTATAAGTTGTTTTCAACTAATTTCCATAAGCTCTATGAGATAGTTTATGAAAACAGCTTATGGCTTATAGAAAAATAGCTTAACATTATTTTATCATTTATTATATAAACAACTTATCAATAAGCACTTATGTCATAAGTGCCTAATTAAGTTGTTTATCCAAACAGATCCTAAATTTGTTTGTCACAGAGGGCCGACTCAAACTAGGGAAATCTCATAGAAGCTTAAGACAACATTGCGATCACACCCAAGAGATGTCATAGCCTCAGAGCCGGTCCAACCATATAATAGGCCAAAGCTAGGGCTTTAGGCCTAAAAAATATCTTTTTTCTATGTTAGGCAATTTTAAATAAGTTAAAAAAATATACATAACTGTGAAGTTAGTTTTTTTACCCGAGACATTAAATGTTAGGCAATTTTAGAAGAAAGGGACAAATTTGAGTTATAAAATAATATATTTTGAAAAAAAAATCCATGAAAATCGTGGAATTTTTGGAAAACAATAAACAAATGGAACACGTATTCTTTTTATAGTTTTGTGCTAATTTCACTAATCTTTTCTGCAAAGTTCTATCCATCTTTCTTTCAAGATATATTAATCATGCGATGGTAGATCAGTCGCTGATTATCATAAATTGTCAATTTGTATGAGCTGTAATTAATAGAAATATGCACAGTATAATACAGTGTTCTTCAATTTGTCATTTGCATTTCAACACATAATTCGCATGTAAGTTGTTTTTATCCTTTCTCTTAGATATATAATTTAAAATTGTGTCCTAGCTAAAATAAGAATGGGTATTTACTATGATATTCTTTTATGTGTATTTTACTCCCTTAATATATTAGTCGTGTTATCAACTAAGTAGTAAGAGTTTGACATTATAACCTTGACGATGTTTAAATCCCCTTGTATATTTTGGTCAAAAAAAAAATCCCCTTGTATAAAATAATTATTATACCACTTTAAATATATGCTTTGGATAGTTAAGTTAATTATTGTAATTGTAATATATATATATATATATATATACATATATATATATAATTAAATTTCCAGATTTAATATGTGCAACAAGAAAACAAAGTTACGAATCTCACATTAAAGTACTTAATTATTGGTATCTTTTTTTTTTGATAATAATTATTGGTGTCTTGGTAACTAATATTTACGTACTTAAAATGAACATCAATTCAAAGAGATTCATGGTAACCAAATTGAATAATTAATTGCTCTTAGATCATAAACGATATCAACACTGATCATGCCCTAAATTCAAATAATTGTTGAGATGAGACATTTAAAAGAGGTCTAGAGTACATACACTAGATTTTTTTTTCTTCGGACTATTGCTGGCTACTTACGGAGGGTCTCAACGCTTTCAATGAAAGACTAATCTCCGCTCGTGCTTAGGATCAAATTTTGCACTGGCCAACACCGAGTTTGTCCACTGCGGGAATCGAACTCGGGAGCACCGGGTCAACACTCGTGTCCCAAGATAGATTAAGCCACTGAGCTGACAGTATTGGTTTCATACACTAACTACTAACATTTGTCTATAAAAAAATATACAAATTACTTAATATAAACTATTGAATTGATTGCAACAAAATTAGCAGAAAAAATCATATTGTATTAGGAGAGGGATGGACTGTCCAATACAAGATACCCAGTAGTTTTCCTCATCTGCACAATCATTATTGCTTAATCTCCCATGTTGTTGTTTTTGACTTAGAGAAAGCGATTACTCGGGAGAATATAACTCTTTGCAAAATTAGAAAGCCAGTTGATTAAGGAACGTGTATTAGAAAATTGCATACTTGTGGATGTAACGATCATAATTAATAAACTAATATTTATATATCACGATCCTTCAGCTCCATCAAATGGTGCCTACGTTTTTTAAAAAAGTTGAATGGCATGGAATTATTTTCAGAGAGCAAAGTGGTTGTACATTGGACATTCAGTAAAAAAATTCATCTAGCTAGGTTATAGCTACTACTATGTATTTTAGTGATGCAATCTATCTTTTCATCTTAGTTAGTGGCACAGTGTGCTGCTATTACAATATATAATTTTCTTAGATATAATTATATGATTGATCATCACAATCAGAAAGCATATGGAAAGATTAATTAATTACAAATGATTAATCATAGTTTATATATATCCTTGATTGATTATGACCCGTGAACTAACATACTCCGTTCTTTACCTTTTTCGATCACATCTTATTTATGTTAAGAATAGTGGTTATCTAATTATAAAGACTAATGTGATTTGTGAACAAGTGTAAATGTGTGTGTATAGCCCAATTTGGTAAGGGGCAGAGTGGATGTATCCAAAGGTGAATGAACTTATATATGATGGAATTGGATAATGGTATTTATTATAATATTTTTGACACAAGCTAGCTAGATATATGCAATCTGCATTGTACTTTCACTAGTAGTGGATTGGAAAAACAATGTTTTGTATGTAAAGAAAATTTTGGCTAAAGTGAACACTGCGTTATTGGATGCAACTCATTCTTTGTTGAAATATGAATGGTTAGTCGGACATTGATTAGAAATAAGTTAAATAAAAGATATATAACAGAGGAGATCTCAATGTCTTAAGGTTTTGGATGGAGATATGATGTCAAAGTCTCTTAGTGGACTTAGTTATAAGCTCTGATGCGAAACTGTAATAATTGAACTGTAAAACTAAAAAACCAAATGAATCAATAAATAGGAAAAATTGAAAACTGCACAAAACAAGAGTTGGTTTTTGTTCCCTCGCATGGAACCGATCCAATCCGAAGACGAATACATGACCATTCCAAGCACCTATAGGCATCGCCAAACCGATTGATAAAATGACATATCAACACCTCCATTTTATATTTTCATTTCAAAAGAGCAACACATTTACAAAACCAATTACAAAAGCGTTAAATTACAATATGAAGTTCCCCTAACCTAATGTATGGCTGGCTCTCACGTCGAGCAACCACAAATTTTCCTCTTTATGTTGCAGGTCCCTTACGCTAGCACCAAGCAGGCCGAAGGATATGAGTCAGAGATCCGCTAGAACAGTTACTACTTGCAACAAACCGTCCAGTAGTTTGAAGCCTAGCAGCGTTCCATCCACCCCCTTCCAACAAGCTACCTGAATTAGGTGCGAGCAAAGGACTCCAATAGCTTAGCGTCTTTCAGTCGTCGCCATGAAGGACCCATTTTCCCTTCGCAACTAGGGGAAGACAATAGACCGAGAATGAATAATGAGGGTTGCACGCACTTCCATAAGCAACCCAAATCATTTTGACCAAGCAAGGCCGCTCGAGTTTCCTGGGCATTCTCGAAAGAAGAGAAGCACAACATGGGTGAAGATCCACAACTCTGGATGATCAACAACTCCCACCTTGAGGAGGTAGAGCTGACCTCAACGCCTCAATTCAAAAACAACAAAACACCGTGAAGAAATAACAGAAAGAGGAAGAAGGAGGAACACAAGTTAAGATAACTCAGACTTGCACCTCCTTTTTTAGCTGAAGGGGGACAAGTTACGAGGACAAGCAATTATGAGGCGCAAAAAATGACAATCAAAATGGAAGAAGCCGAGGCAACAAAGTCAAAGTAAAATAGCCAAACAGTCAAGTCAATCAAAAATGTCCTTTCAGACATTATGAGCACACACAGTAACGTTTGAAGGACTACCGCGTTCAAGAAGCCGAAGGACTTTGCGTCTGTAGGACTACCATTCAAGAAATCGAAGGACTTAATATCCGAAGGATTGAAATTCGATCGAGCTCCTCTTAGCATTAGAATGACTTCGCGTTCCATGTACACTCATCGCTCGAAGGACTATGTTCCCAATCGGACCGACCAGTATATACAAGAGCTCGGCCGAAAAAGAAGGAATCCATACATCAGATCGACTAACTAGCTGCTGATTTCCCACCTCCAACTACTCGGCTGAACAACAATAATGACAGTCAAAGCAGTTATTGTAATCCCCGATCTTCTTCACTTTTGTCTTGTAGCGGCCATAATAGCCATAACACTCATTTAATTCCATTTATGCTAGACTGTACTTATAATTCGTTCTGAGAGGCCAATGAAAGGATCCATATTTTGAATCTCATTCTTTTTACTCGATTTTCACTCAAACTCGTACAACTTATTTTATGTTTGTGTTCGTCTAGTTCCTGCTCACGGAATAGATTAGAACAAAAATCAATTTTTGAAAAATCATTCTACCAAATTTTGAAAAGTACTTGAATTATATTATATTTTGTAAAATGCACCAAAATAATAGAAGCGTCGAAATAGTATTCAAGAAGATTCTTTCTATGATAATGCCAAAAATGTCTTAGAAAAGAAGAGAAGGGAATCGGTGCATGCATCCTCATGATCCTCATCCTCTGCTACAGGACTTGAATTGGAATACTACTAAACAACATTAATCTCCAACTAGCCTTCCCTTCAAATGGGACTACTAATAAGTTTATGATAATAATATTAAATTCACTGGCTAGGTAAGTAGGACAAGGACAAGGTGCGTCAGTGCAAGTGAAGAGATAAAATCTATGTTCTGTCATGCAATGTAACTTAACTATCTGGTATCATCCTATTGAACAGGAATCACCTCATTATATCACTTCTTTATAGAATCTCAAACTCTAACTATGGCAAAAGGATATCCATTTCAAAAGACATATTTTCTGATTTGTAATTTTGAATTATTTACGTTATATGCTGTTGCTATAATCTCATTTAATTTTTTATGGTGGAACGCTACACATTATCAGAACAATTATTCTATATTCTGCATTTGATTCAACGGGAAAAAGTTGCATGTTATCATAATTTTCTGACTGAGAAAATGTATTTTGTAACGATAAAAAATGTCAAATGAAGAAAATATTCTAAAGTTGTAAAAATTCATTTCTTAATAACTTGAAAGATTTATTGTAATTGAATTTTGTCTAAGTCTATTTATCATTGGCTAAGTGGGACCTTCAAAATTAATAGCGCTTTGTTTCCAAAATGGTGGAACTCACATGAATTTTAATTAATCAAAGAGTTAGAGTTAGTGTTAGAAGGAGAGTGTTACTAGCACTTCTTATTTTTGAAAAGAAATAGATGGTGCCATTATTAAAGTTATAGATGTATACATTATTATAATATTAATGCACATAATATATGTCAAAAGTTTAAGGAGTGTATATATTTAAATGCCGAAACTTTAATAATGCACATCTCCATTTCCTTTAAGATGTGGAAAAGATCTCTACTCTTTATACGACATATATCATAGTCCTCTAAGATATTCTTATTAAATTTTAAAATAAATAAATTAAAAGTACAGCTTTTTAAATTATTAATTTATTTTTGTCAAAAAAAATTATTAATTTATTTAGTACGGTGTTTCTCAATAAAAAGTATTTATCTTCAGAATAAATAAATAAATAAATAAATAAATAAAAGTCTTGATTCTTCAATCAACTAACTTACAATACCCAAAAAGAATATGTGGAGGGCTCATTAAGATTATTGCTATTGGCAGTCTAGTATACCATATTTGTCTTTTTCTGATAAAGAGTATATCCAGATGTACGGTGTATAGGTCCAGAGGACATAAATGATCTTAATAAGATAAGGAATCCATATCTATATGATTTTTGTTGGCATTTATTTTTTATAAAAAAAAAGAAAAAAAAATCCAAGAATAATAAAGAATGTGGATCCAATTAATTATTTCCGTGGGTGTGCGACCATTTTCATAAACCCCACCCACACCCACATCATCATCATATATATACAACCAAACAAATTCATTTTTTCTGCTCTCTCTTTTTCTCTCTATTTCTTTGTGAAAGTGAAAATGGGGAGAAAATGCTCACATTGTGGTAAGGTAGGCCATAATTCAAGGACCTGCACATCATTCAGCGTTGGACTTCGCCTCTTTGGCGTGCAACTAGACTCACACTCACCTTCTGTTTCCATCAAGAAAAGCTTTAGCATGGACTCCTTGTTATTAGTACCTTCCTCTCCATCTTCCTCTTCATCAAGATTAACCATTGATGATAATAATAATAATTATAATAATCCTCACAGAACCTCTTTTAATGGCTATCTATCGGCTGATTGTCTTATAGCTCCTGTCCAAGACAGGAAGAAAGGTATACCATCATCCACTTTCACTTTATATATATATATATATATATATATATATATAATTAATCCATTCCTTCTAGTTTTGCCTTGTCAGATCCTTCTATTACTGTATATGTCTATCTTTACTTTATTTCAATCTAATTAGTAAGAATTTATGAACAAGTACGTACAAGGTTTTTAATGTCTCTGTGACTCAGCAACACAACCTCTGCAATTAATTTGGTTTCATCGTGCACATACGACTATAATTTTCCTCAACACGTACAGAAGATCACAGCACTACTACAACTGGGATTTACAATCTGAGTATATATTCACATATTCACATATAGAAGCAGTTTGAGTATTTTTTGCTGTATGAATATTTGTGATTTATTGGTAAATATATGAAATGCAGTGTCTTTTACTCATCCAACTTTCCTCCTGCCTTCCTGGAAAAGCATGATTAGAATTATTAATGTACTTTTTCATCATTTTATATACCTTAATTTGAGTAATCTATAAAATTTTATATATGCATATAATTCTCAGGTGTTCCATGGACAGAAGAAGAGCACAGAATATTCCTAGTTGGACTTGAGAAGCTAGGAAAAGGAGACTGGAGAGGTATCTCTAGAAATTTCGTGACTTCAAGAACCCCAACACAAGTTGCAAGCCATGCTCAGAAGTACTTTCTCAGATTAGCAACTCTAAATAAGAAGAAGCGACGTTCAAGTCTCTTTGACTTGGTATGTATGTAGTACTTACTATTTCTAGATATTACTAATGATAATGAATTATCGATGTTTTTTATATATATATATATAGTTATTTAATGAACTTGAAATATGCAGGTTGAGAGCAACAACACCAACAAAGAAGACAATGATGCAACTATGGCATTGCTAACATGTTTTCAACAAGAAACAAAATCAGCTGATAAGCAAGAAAAACGTGACAACAAATATTCTCACGTTCAATTACCAACAGCTGCTGCAGAATATAAAGCTGTGCCTATCTGCCTACATTCCTCTTCAAATATTGCAGAAGCAGCGCCTGATTTGGAGCTCACACTTGCAGTTCCTAAGGCTAACACCAATGAACCATCCCCTGGCCCAGGCCCATTCCTTCTTGGCCCAATTAGCGTCACTTAAACTCTGCAATTTTCCAGTTTCTCATTGTCTTAACAGTTTATCATTTTAGTTATCTCTTGTTTGTCAAGTGTAACCTCAAGCCCAACAATTTATCACTAAAGGAGCAATTTTTTGTTGGCATTAAAAGTAGTCATTGAGTAGTCACTTTTTTCTATAAGGTGGAATCGAACTTATAAGTACTCCATGTTTTACAACACTCACACTCCTCGGTGGTATTAATTCCTAATCTATAAAGTAATCAGGTCCCTTGGATATATATATATATATATATTATGTGAATGAGAAAGGCCACTAACACACTCTCTTTTCAATACCTTTTTTATATTAGTTGAAATTCATTTGTGTAGTGCCAAATTTACAGTGAGCTCATATGATTGGGGACCTATTTGAATTTTCAATGTGTTGAAAAGAGAGTGTATTGAGTTATGAGATACGTACGTACGCTAGCAATATACTTTCTACCACCATCTCATATATATCTATAAAATGTATATTGTCATGGAGTGTTACTACTTCATCCGCCTTTATTTATAAGCAAAATTACCTAATTATTTCACCCATTAAGAAGTTATTTGAGCTAGTTTAATTGTCTTGGACTTATGTAAAAAATAGATTGTTAAAATGTATATTACAATCTAATTAATTATTTGGAATTTTGAGTATGAAGTAAGCAACAACTTTCTATTACTAGTAATTTAGTCGATAACGTACGTACAACCCGTGTGGAAGTAATAGAAAGAAAAAAAACTGTGGAAGTAAACCAGACCAGAAGACCAAACTCTCCTGATGCAATTATATATTTGATTCCTCTAAATATGATATGACTATAAATAGCATTGGGTCCATGCATGTCTTGTCCCCTCACACTTCACATTCAGTATGATGGAGAAGTTGTGCAGAAAGAGAGTGAAGCTTTCAGAAAATAAGCATATGGCCCCCCACCCCCACATAGCGACCACGGGCTTTTGAATAGTGATTAATTAATCCTGCTGGCCGAAAAGAAAATAAAAACATAGAAAAGTATCCTAAATAGGCCAAATCCTAGATTCTGCTTATTTTGAAAGAAATTAAATTATTATCTTGGCTGGATTTCTGACTTTCCCCTGCAATCCCTGAGTTTGAATAATTGTATGGTACTTGTGCTTTACTCCATTTGTTAATTTGTAAAGACACTAGCATTCAAAAAGTATAAAAGGAACTACACCATCTCTACTTCAAGGTCTTACTACATTCAGTTGGTTGTATTTGGTTAACTGGTAGTTAACTAGTTAGTTAGTATAATACTCTTTTTTTGGCCTAGATTAATTAGTAGTTACTTAAATGGTTATAATTAGTTGAGAAATTAGATAATTACTAAGAAATTTGAGTTTTACCCACCTAAAAAACCCACTATGTCAAATGTCCGCACTAGACATGACATTTATGTTAATTTTTCTCATTGGTTGCATATGTAAATTGCAGGGGTGTAATTATCAGAAATTACAAGCCCAAAGGTAGGCCCAATCCAAGTTTGAAGAACCCAAATGCGTAGAACGGGTTAAAGCGGCGCCCAAAACTCGTTCTACTGTTCAAAGGCGCAGATCTTTCAACAAGAAACGAATCCAACCCGACCCACTTGTATATAAGCCAGGTAACCGGTTTTTTCTCTCACTTTTCACTCTGTTTTCTCTCTCTTCTCTTCTTCTACCCTATTCTTCTTCTTCGTCTTCCTTCACTTCACTTTGCTAGGGTTTACAATAAACCCAGAAGTTGCAACGATTGAAGCTTTCAAGTGCTTCAATCTTGTAATATGAACGTAGAGGTATACGAATCCTTCAAAACCCCTCTGTTTTGAGCCTCTAATTTGTCAATCTCAGAAAACCCTAATTTCTGTGATCTTTGATTTCAGGAACTTTGATGCTAGGTTTTGTTGCGGACAACAACACGAAGGTAACCACGCTTTTATTTTTCTGATTGTTGTTTTAGATTTTGATTCCTCACAAAACCCTAATCTGGTCTTTTGTTCTTGCTTGCACGTGACTGAGATGTGTTCTTTGGAGAACACAAACAACACCAGAACTATGGATCTCCACTGTGAGACCAACAGGTAGAATTTCTCACCCTCTCTCTATTTTCTTTTCTTTACTGTGTTTTCAGTCACTGAACATTACTAACACTTTGTTGTTTTCTCTTTGTTTGCGAGACTTATTCAACCACCTATTGAAGAAACTGGACTCACAGAACTCTTAGAAGAAAACAAGATGAAGAAAGGCACACAAAGGAAGAAAGTAGAACACTTAGGGTAAAAAATGCATGTAAAGTTTTTTATTGAAATTCTCTATGTATTACACTGTATATGGATGTATTTATAAGCTTTCACTGGGGGAAAAATAGTTGTTAGAGAGTTTGTTTAGATACAAACTCAGTTTGTTAGAAAGTAACAAACTAGTTAGTTAGAAACAGATTTCCTAACTGAACTGTAAAGGGTATTTTTGGACACTTCATATTCTAACAGCTAGATCTGTTTTAAAGCTGCTAGGATTTTTTAGAGTTTTGCTTATAAACTCAATACCATTCCTTGAGCCAAAACACTCAAATAGGAAACTAGAAACCCTTCCTTAAGCATAATAGGGACTAAGCTAAGTAGAGACATCACTAAAACAGGACAAGCCCCTGTAGGCCTTTAGAAAAAAGGATCTGGGACAAGCCCCCAGATATTAGCTTTAAGGTTATTACTCTCATAGGACTTAGAAAGCAATAACTCCTAGCTGTCTCCTAAGCTTAGTAAAAACATCACCCTTCAAAGCCTTTGTAAATATGTCAGCAACTTGCTCTTTGGTTGAGCAATAGTCGAGTGTCAGCTTTCCTTTGGAGACCCGGTCCCTGAGATAATGGTACCTTGTCTCAATGTGTTGGGTCCTCCCATGTGAAATGGGATTTTTAGCTAAGTTACTAGCAGGCTTGTTGTCCATATAGAGCTTAGGTGATTCTGTCAGGTCAATCCTTAACTCTTTCATTAGGGTTTCAAGCCATGCTGCCTATGTTGCAACATTACGGGCAGAAACATATTCTGCCTCACATGATGATGAGGCCACTATGGCCTGTTTCTTGGAGCTCCAGGATATTGATGCTCCTTGAAACAACAAAACATAACCAAAGGTGCTCCTCCTATCAACTTTATCCCCACACCAGTCTGAATCACAGAAGCCCTGTAGGATATTCTTACCTGCACAAAAGTTGTTCGGAAAACACACACCAAAATTTAAGGTTCCTTTAATATACCTAAGTATCCTTTTAGCAGCATTTAAGTGAATCTGCTTAGGACAGTTCATAAATCTGCTCGCCATTCCTGTGGCAAACAGTATGTCAGGCCTACTGTGACATAGGTATCTTAAAGAACCAATTATTTGCCTATAGTGAGTAGGGTCAACATCACTCCCTTCACTGTCTTCTTTCTTACTTAGATTTCCCTCGGCAGGATTAGTTGCTGAGTTACAATTTAGCAAGTCAAACCTGGCCAAGACTTCTTTAGCATACTTCAACTGATGAAGTATGATTCCTTCTTGAATTCTTAAGAATTCCAAACCCAAAAAATAGGTTAGTCTTCCCAAATATGTCATTTCAAACTCATTTTTCATACTTAGTTTGAAATTTTCAATCTCTTTTGCACAACTGCCAATTAATAACAAATCATCCACATAGAGACACACAATTAGGAGATGGGTTTGTATATCACCTTTGATATACACACCATACTCAGTAGTGCATCTAGTAAACCCATTTTCAATAAAGAATGAGTCTATTCTTTTATTCCAGGCCCTGGGTGCCTGTTTCATCCCATAAAGAGCCTTATGTAGATGAAACACATAGGACTCCTTGCCTTTTTCAATGAACCCAGGAGGCTGTGCTACATACACAGTTTCTTCCAAAGGCCCATTTAAGAAAGCTGATTTCACATCCATGTGAAACAGCTCCCAGTTTCTGCTGCAAGCTAAGGCAGTGAATAACCTAATAGTCCCATGCCTAGCTACAAGAGAAAATACCTCAGTATAATCTATACCTTCCTTTTGTTGGAAACCCCTAGCAACAAGTCTGGCCATATACTTAACCACCTTGCCATTAGGATCCAACTTTACCTTGAACACTCACTTCACACTAATGGCCTTCTTGCCTTTAGGTAAAGTAGTTAGGGTCCAAGTTTTATTTTTCTCAATGGATTGCAACTCTTCCACCATGGCTTGCTTCCATTCCTTTTTATTTAGAGCCTCTAAGTAATCTAGAGGTTCTGAATCAGCAACCATTGCAAAGTGAATGATGTCACCTTCATCATTTACTTCATTATCACCAGCTAGATCATAATCTGCCAACCTCCTTGGAGGTTGCCTTAGTCTTGCCTGTCTAGGTAGGATGTTTTGTACATGTTGATTGTGAACTGATTCTGGTGAATCTGGTTCACTTTCAAGCTGTGAAGGTTCTGCCTCAGTCAAGTTAGGCTCCTCTAAGTCACTGTCACCATCACTCTCACGGTGATGACCTTCTGGTACATCTGTTGTACCTTCTTCTAGGATGTTAGGACTATCTGAGCTAGCTGGCTCATTTTTATCTCAATCCCACTTGTTATCTTCAAGTATAGTAACATCTCTTGATATTTCTAACTTGCTGTTTGTAGGATCAAACAACCTATAAGCACCAGTAAGGTGATATCCTATTAGAACCAAAGTCCTACTTTTATCTTCCAGTTTCTTCCTTTTAGCATCAGGTACATGTGCATAGCAAAGAGATCCAAAGACCCTTAGGTGACTCACACTAGGCTTCTCCCCAGTCCACACCTCCTCAGGTACTTTGTCCTCTAGCCTTTTAGTAAGACATCTATTAAGCATATAGACAGTTGTAGTGACTGCCTCACCCCATAGATGTTTAGGAAGCTGTTTTAGTTTTACCATGCTCCTTGCCATGTCTAAAACAAATCTGTTTCTCCTTTCTGCTACCCCATTGTGTTGTGGGGTATAAGGAGAAGTTACCTCATGAACAATATCTTGAGTTGTGCAATATGCCTCAAATTCTTTTGAGGTATATTCACCTCATCCATCAAATCTTAGAATCTTTAGGTTCTGTCCACTCTGCTTTTCTGCCATTGCTTTGAATTCTTTGAATTTAGACAAGGCTTCATCCTTAGTCTTAATTAGGTAGATCCACATCTTCCTTGAGAACTCATCTACAAATGACAGAAAATATTTGTTACCACCTTAGAAATCACATCAAAGGGACCACAAATGTCTGTGTAAACAACATGAAGAAGATGTTTAGACCTGTTTTCCAATTCTGTCTTAAACATCTTCCTTGGTTGTTTGCCAAGCAAACATGTGGTACAAGCACTATTAGGTGCCTCAATCTTAGGTAAGCCACTTACTAGGTTCTTAGTACTAAGATTGACTAGACTCCTATAGTTTAGGTGTCCCATCTTCTTATGGCTTAGAATACTTTCAGAATCAGTAGTGGCACTCAAGCATTCTGCTTGTGTAGTGCCAATACTTGTTTTGAAAATTCTATTCTTAGCTAAAGGTGATGTTAGGATCAGCCTATCTTGTTTGTCAAACACTTTCAGTTTTAGATCCTTCATTATGACAGAGAAACCTTTTTCTATCAATTGTCCTAGGCTAATTAGATTACATCTAATACCAGGTACATAATATATATCATGAATTAATACTACCTGCCCATCTTCTTTAGTAAACATGATGTTTCCCATACCTGCAGCCTCAATTGATCTGTCACTGGCACATTTAATAGTTGTCTTCTAATTTGGATTTAAATCGATTAACCATTCCTTATTCCCTGTAAGATGGTTAGAACATGCAGAATCCAAATACCATATTTCTGTAATCGTTTCACCATTACTGTTAGTAACAACTAAGGCAATATATTCTGAATTTTCTTCTGCTTTAACATCAATAATAGTAGTTTTTGCCCTAGGTTCAGTTTCATCATTTAAGTCAGAAATCATACTAAACATAACAGGTGTGTATTCTGTGTCAGAGTCTTCTGTGGCCACATTGGCCTCTTCTTCAGACTCTTTTAGGTTTAGTATCTTTCCTAGTAGGGCATTAGCATAATGCCCGTAGTTATCACATCTATAGCATTGGACTTTAGATTTATCATTTTTCTTATTAGAATCAGAGTTTTTCTTGGAGGAGTCACCCTTACCTTTACGTTTGCCTCCCTTACCTTTAGACCAGTCCTTTTTTGGCTGCTTGCTGTCTTTGTAGCTCTTCTTGCCTTTATTGTTGGCAACAAACAGTGCCTGGTCCTCCTCTTATTCACCATCCAGCAGCTTGATCCTGATTTCTTTTGCTTCAAGCTCGCATTGAAGCTCTTCAACCTTGAGATCATCTGGTGCAGTAGTATCTTCAATACTGTTCACAACCCAGCCAAACTTTTTAGTTAGTGATCTTTCTGACAAATTACCTTGTCAGTCAGTGTTTCTCCATTCAAGCATTGGCGATCTTCTTTAGCTTTCCAAAGAAGTCAGCAATGCTATCCCCCTCTTTCATATTCAGGTTCTCATATTGTTTCCTTAAGGCCTGTAATTTTTCAACCTTAACTGGGGCAGCCCCATTGTAATACTTGTCTAGGCATCCCAGGCAGATTTAGAGGTTTTGAAGCCTCTAATTCTGTCAAAATTTGTCTCATCACACCCCAGGTGGATGAGATACAAAGCTTTCCAATCTTTTTGCTCATTTTCATTAAATGTAGCAGTTTGTGCTTCAGTTGGGTCTTCACCCAATGGATCAAAACCATTGTTTACAATCCTTAGCACACCATATGGAAGCTAAATATGGCTTCCGTTTGCAGGGACCATCTGTCCCAATTCTTGCCATTCAGCTTAGGAACTTGAGTGGATAAACTTGTAGTTGCCATATTGTTTTTTGTACCTTAGTTAACACCTTTTAACTTCTGAAAACAAAAACAAACTGTTAGAACATTCACACACAGCCTTCTTGCAGTGTGTTTAAGGAAACAGAAAAAAGACTATAAAGAAACCTTAAAGAAGATAATGGAAAAGAGTATAATTGGCCTAGGAATTTAAGCTCTATGATACCATGTTAATTTTTCTCACTGGTTGCATATGTAAATTGCAGGGGTGTAATTATCAAAAATTACAAGCCCAGAGGTAGGCCCAATTCAAGTTTGAAGAACCCAAATGTGTAGAACGGGTTAAAGTGGCACCCAAAACCCGTTCTACTGTTCAAAGGTGCGGATCTTTCAACAAGAAACGGATCCAGCCCGACCCACGCTTTTATTTTTCTGATTGTTGTTTTAGATTTTGATTTCCTCACAAAACCCTAATCTGGTCTTTTGTTCTTGCTTGCACGCGACTGAGATGTGTTCTTTGGAGAACACAAACAACACCAAAACTGTGGATCTCCACCGTAAGATCAACAGGTAGAATTTCTCACCCTCTCTCTATTTTCTTTTCTTTACTGTGTTTTCAGTCACTGAACACTACTAACACTTTGTTTTTTTTCTTTGTTTGCGAGACTTATTCAACCACCTGTTGAAGAAACTGGACTCACAGAACTCTTAGAAGAAAACAAGATGAAGAAAGGCATACAAAGGAAGAAAGGAGAACACTTAGGGTAAAAAATGCATGTAAAGTTTTTTATTGAAATTCTCTATGTATTACACTGTATATGGATGTATTTATAAGCTTTCACTGGGAAAAAAAATAGTTGTTAGAGAGTTTGTTTAGGTACAAACTCAGTTTGTTAGAAAGTAACAAACTAGTTAGTTAGAAACAGATTTCCTAACTGAACTGTAAAAGGTATTTTTGGACACTTCATATTCTAACAGCTAGATCTGTTTTAAAGCTGCTAGGATATTTTAGAGTTTTGCTTATAAACTCAATAATTTAATCATGACCATTTTTTCGTGCATCATGCACGACATATAACAATACACATTTTTATAGGTAAATATTTTTCCTACCTCTCACCACATTTACTCACAATTTTTTGGCTGTTACTATATTTTTTCTCAACTAACAACTCATTTATTTATGAAACATATATCTGATCAGTAAAAATATATTTAAGTAATAAGATTGAATGGGATGTTTTTTTCCGGTAAAAAGCCAATGCAATTTAATCTGCGAATTGTGTCATTAGTTTCACTCGCAAAAGACTTGACTTTTCTATATGCTAGACTTTTCATCTAGATATTTTAATTTAATGAGATGCTTTCAGTATTTTGAAGCTTAGGAAAGCACAAAGAACTTTTTTTTTGGCGCAGAAAGTACAAGGAACTTAAATAGTTATAATCCGATTTAATTAATTTTATTCATCAATAAAATAACTAATCTGAATCCTTAAAGCTGGAAATTAAAGTACTATAATACTGATTTCTTTTTGTGAAGTATTCTTTATTGCGTGACTAGAAAGAGAACAATATCTTCCAATGTTGATTATAAATCTGAGGATAAGGATAGGAGTAGGACGAAAATGAAGCGCGTTCACAATATTCTCTAGATAATATGCCATTCAAACCCGGTTCGGACTTTTTGTCAAGGAAGTTCCTATCACTTGCTTTGTATTTTGTTAAAGTTTATTCAGCGGTTTCATGAGAGAATAGTAGACTTTGTTTATTTTCCTTGTTTGAAAAAATTACACCCAAACTTCATGAATGTTTATCCGCTAAATTAGTTCTTATGTCAAATACTTAGAGGACAATGCATGTTAAGGCTAATTTGACAGGTGTAGTATCATTCAAAAATCATTAACATAACATAATTTTCATCATACAAAAATTAAATGTAAATGGCCAATCGAAGTCGAAATTGTGCCTTCCAACAGCTAATTTGGTTTGTATTTGGAGTGTTACTAGCTTATATAATTTATGAAGCACAAACAAATGTGGCTTCTGGCTCTTGCCTCATTTAAAATGCAGAAATAAAAGAAGGGGACCATTCAAGTGGGGATATTGACGATTCCCCTTTTGGTTGATGTTGATTTCTGAATCAACAAAAACACTAGCAACCTGCTGAACAGTTATTGAATTTGCACAGACCACCATGGATTCTTCTACTGAACTACTGATATGACAGCACACGCTTGTGCTATATGATATGACAGCCTAAGGATGGGGTTCTAAATGTAACAGAACAGATGCCACAAAAACATTAAACCAAACCCCTTCAGCTATGGAAAGCTCTTGCATGTACGTAAAATTTGAATCTAAATATATATCACCATGCTCTCCTATCCCTGTGGGTTTATCTGCACGTATATAGCAACCAATAACCATAGCAGAGACAAAAACAAAAAGAGGATATAGTGCTGAATACAGGGTATAACGTAACAAAAGTTCCTTTACCCATAATAAGGCAACGGAGATATGTATAATTTTCAAGAGGAAACAAAATAATAGTATTAAAACTTGTTACCAAAAAAAGTAGTATTAAAACGGGAGTGGAACAGTAACCCCACTCTACCAGGGATCAAGAGGAAACCAGGGATCTCACGGGCAGTGATGGGGGGTTGCTGTTCAGTGGCTGATAAAGAGCTAACCTACAACAAATAATTCCACATCTTTGGTAATCAATTACAAGTAATAAACCACAAATCAATTGACCTTCCGCTATCATTAATCATTGCAATAGCTTATGAGCAGGATGCATTTGAGATTCATCACTGCATTGACGTCTAAGGCTTGTACAACTTACAAATTAAAAAACCAATCAACAAAAAAATTCAGATAAATTGAAGGGGGAATTTTGGGGGGATCTAAAATGAATTACACTACCAACCTCAACTAGACATTACTTTATACACAAAAATAGGCCATTCAAGTTGATAACAATGTGGCCCAAGTTACTAGGTTAGTTGATGGATCCGGTTTAAAATCCTGGCTCCCGTGGCCTGCGTTTGCCATTGCATTAACTTTTTCCAGTGTGTTTCGAAAGCAGGCAGCATATACAGTTCTTTGCAATAGAAAATGTATTCATTTAGTCAAACCTTATTTGCACTCTTTGGTAACTGTCCTCCAGAGTACAAGAAGCCATCAGATAAATCCCGCAAATTCATTTTCTGCATCATAATATATGTTGATATCATGAATTATGAGAGCCTTGAATCATCAAAATAATACGCTTAGCACTGTCTGCACGAAAGCTGTCCCCTTTAAAGGCAATCTGAGAGCACAATCGTGTTCAAGATCCTTAAGATAACCGAAAGGACAAAAAGCTATAATGATCTTGTAAATACCTTGCCAGTTAATAAAATGTAAGTTACCTCAGTTGGACTTTCAGGAGGGAACCACCGCAGCAACGCACCAAGATGCAAAACAGCAGGAATCAGCTTGAATAGCAAAGGTGTAGTCACCTGCACAATGTATGTCTGCTTAAGCTTCAAAGCCATTACAAATCAACTAGTCACCCAGCTAAATACATTTGGGAATCTAGGGGTCTATTTATTTTGAGCAATCTGTTTTCAGTTTATATTTTCAGTTTTAATTGCAAAAACTGCACTTTGTTTACACTTTACACTGAATCTTATTTTCAAATATTTGTACAGGAACCCATGAAAACATTTTTTGTTTTCAATATTTTATGAATATATATTTGAAAATGGGAAATTGAGTGAAAACAAGGGACAGTTTTGCAATTAGAAGTGAAGATAGAAAATATTTTTTAAAACCAAACAAACCCAAACATTCGAACATTCAATATATATCGAGATTACGCTTGAAACAGGGTATAAACATTCAAATCATGGTTTTTAAAAAAAAAAATTCAAACCTCCGGGAAAAAAACCACAAGGGAAAGATCCAATGTTAACTAGGGATATCCTGCTAAAACTTCACTAAAATTTACTAGTGATATGCTGCCTGTACACGTGTATGCAAAAAGATAAATTAAAGGTAGCCAATAAACAAAAACATAATATTATGTACCAAAAAATTTAAATCGTGGTCTGTTTATGCTGGCTAGCTGAATGCTCTGCAAGCATCCCACTAGTGTTGCGCCCTTCAACATGCTTTGCATAAAAAGTTGAATATTTATCATGCATTTCCTTTTGTTCAAAATTTTTCCAGAAGTTATGTTTCACATTACATAAGCCTCTCAAAATCAAAAGTTGAAAAATCAGGGGAGTTAAAATGACCATGATCCGCGGGGATTGAAGCAATCGTTTGCCCTTGAGTAGAGACAGCTTGCAAGCAATCCATAATGAGCAAAGATAACTCAAACCCATGTACCAAGTGTATAAAGATTTTGTGGTACTAACAACATTAATGAGCTTTAACGGGATCTCAAGTGAATGCTAATTTGATTTAATGACAAATGAACTGCACTAGAGTACTTAAAAGGACACAAAGTGTTTCATGATTACAATACAATGTAAACTATAAGTCAGTAAAAGTGCATGCATACCAGACTAAGAGCTGTTGTTCCAAGTAGCAATAAATACAACTTCCCCTGCAGTAGGGATTAGACCTTCAGCTTAAAAGTATGTATTTAAAAGTAACTGCAGAAACAATGTGACTGCATCCACACTTCAAATGATAATTAGATCTGCCAGGAGAACTATATATTGTTTTAATAAAGTATATTTCCAATCTTCTTGAGTTGAAAGTATTTCCAAAAATATAGGAAGATAAATTTCACGTCTTCCTAAGCATAAACACAAAATAGCTAAAAGTAAAATCTCAAATGAAGTGTGTACCTCAACTAAATGAAGATTTGAAGCACGGCTGAGAAGAACAAAGGCAAATTCCCCAATTTGTGCCAGGGACATCCCAACCTACACATGTGGAAAAACCTAAGGCTCCTCTGTCAATGAAATGTATGATGTAATGAACAAGCAGGATGAAATAGTATTGAGTTGACTATTGTCAAATCTTACCAAAACCGAAGTCTTGTTGTTGTATCCAAACCCCTTGACAACACATGCAGCTACGATTGTTTTTATAATTATCACCAATATAACAGCTGCCAGCAAAATATCAACATGATTCCAAAGGAAATGGACATGTATAAGCATCCCAATACTGGCCAAGAACAGAGCGGCAAAAAGGTTGCGAATTGGCTCAACCTATAATCACAAAAATCTGAGTAAGCTCAAATAAGCATGGAAAAACATGGATCTTCTCACAATGTATGTCCTTCAAGACGGCTCCCCTGAAATTCATCTTAGTGGCCACCCCACTTTAAAGGCATCCATGATGAAAATACAAAGAAGTATAAAAAAGAATATTCAAACACTCCGCTCACCCTTAAAACATGCTTGATATGACAGAAAAATAATAATTGAATACTGTTCCAAGAAAATAAATCAAAATGATGTTCCACAAACCACAATTTTTACTAAAAAAACGATAAAAGAGAATTAACTTTGTGTTCGAGACTTGGTACAAACTACACTAATTGAAAAACTTCCGAATCCTGAAACGTAATAAATAAAGTAAAACTAGCAACTATAAAGAATTTATATCCTAAGGAAAATGTGTTACTTGTTCAAGAGTATGTTGACCAAGATCTGTGGTTGATATCATCACTCCCGCAGCAAAGGAACCTAGTTCAAGGCTTAGACCCAGTTTGTCACTACACTGAAATGAAATGACAAATTATCAAAACAAATTGTTAAAAAGGCATCGCCACACAAGTTGTTTGGAACTCATAAGTGTATGTATAATAATGTGTAAGGCATGTATGCATTTAAGCAACTGCTAAGATGTAGGGAAGTAAAGTTGAGTGCATAGACATCAGTTATTATACACCAAGAGGGACCAAAGAAATTGTACCATGACTAAGGACTTTAGACAGTGTAGGTAGACAATAAAACAGACTACAATAGATCAAGATGGCAATGCTCTTGCCAAGTATTGAAAAATGGAAAATAAAGAACTGATAAAATACACACCCAAGCAACTAGTAGGCAGAATGCCACTGATGCCAATTGATAAAGTTCATTGGTCTGCACAAGAAAAGGACAGTTAAAAAGTAACACATGATCAAAAATTTAACAACAGAGCAAAAGGTCTATGTTCACCTGAGATGATAAGCTAATCATAAGCTTGAGGAACCACGGTATGCAAGTACGAGATAATATTGACAAAACGACCAAAAATGCAATTAAAACCAACAACCTGAAACAATAAAATTAGGTCAATCGAAAGAACAAAATGGCTGAAACAAGCATACCATTAAGCATGAACAAAGTTGATGCCATCAGCATGTATATCAAATCAAACCGACTGCCTTAAGAAATTCAATTAGGCCACGGAGTGTATAAATGCAATTTATCTATTTAAAATAGTGCCGGAATTAGAATAATCGGAAACGTTTGGTGCTTCCATTCTGCCAGGCACAACTAAAGCATAAAATAATATCTCGGGAAAGATACTGGTATTGGTAATTTTAGTTTTTCTTCATTGGAAAGCCTGCTGTACATTCCCACCCACTCCACCCAAGAGAACCAAAATATTAAACACTGACTCTAAGAATTGACTGGATTCCCCGACCACCCTCTTACTTCCAAATAAAACAAGATAACTGAGAGAAAACTTTTCATTTTTTACTCCTTAATATATTTTATTTATCCAAGTACACATAATTAGTCATTGAAATCACTTAGGGACACATTCAGTAGTATGGATTCAATTTAAATTGTGATTAACAAAAAAAAACCAGACGTAACATGATAAATATACTGAATAAACACTCATTCTAGACCAGAATATCTATAAAAAATATGAACAGAATATCTTTTTCGACATCCAGAAAATATAAGGTCAACTGGACACACTGGAAAGACAGGATCAGCACACTAAGTAGCACTGGGGAAACTTGGGGGTTTAATGTCACGTGTTATCGATCATCGTAAACCATGCTGAGATAGCATTAACATGGGATGGGATCGCCCATCCTATAATTAACTTACGATTTAGTCATGGATATTACTCCCTGAAGAACACCTGATGTTCCACCCAAGACAGGAAGCAGTGCAAAGAGTAAACCAACAGCACAATCCTGAAAAGAACCACTAATGATGAATATTGCATTTCAATCCGAATAGATTAGGGTCATTGATAGCACTAAATCCACTCTTTTTGCACAACTGGTAGCAGCAATGTTTCAGTCGTACATAATCATATGCATCTATAAAAAAATTAGTACATACCTGTAAAATCAGAGTTCCTATTGTAACCTGACCATGAAGGGCATTGACACTATTCCTTTCCATTAAGAATTTCAAGACCTACGGGTCAAAGAAGAACGAAAACAAATTCTAAGACTTTGATGGGGGAATAAAATACTCGAAGAGAACACTTTGTTTAGGTGTGACAGCAAGGAAGCATGATAACATCAAGAATAAAAGTGATTGAAGAAGGGGCTTGGTATTTTTGATTTTTTGAAAACAAGGAAACTTCACTCAACTCACCGAGCCAACTACTACCACAGCAAGAAGTGTAAATAAAAACAAAAGCACAATCGAGAAGCCATAAACACGATCCAATACCATAAACGTGTACGTTAAGTTGTAACAGGAGTGAAGGACCTTTCACAATTATTCCACTCCAACCAAATACTCCAAAAAGAAATATATACACCTCACATTCACACAATTCTTATCATGGAAAAACTTTTATGAATTTTAAGAATTGCTTTTTTTCCTCTCGATCTTATTATTCACCTATCAGTGAGATATTACTATCATATGATCAAATAATCTTCTAATCTCTTCCACTGAAAGCTGTCTAGTTTATCCTTCTACTTTCACTTATTTGGTCTAGTTACTAAGAACATTTGCAACTAAACCCAAAAATCGGACCACCACCTTCAAACAAAAATGCCTTTATTTCATATTTTCCAGTAATTTAATTTTTTTATGGTGCTACACAGTAATTTAATTAACTCTCACTCGGTGGAAACATTGTGATGTCTGTAGAATATGAAATAGAAATATGAATCAGCATCTAATCAAACCCAAGTGCACCCAAGCAAAGATTGCAATAGCATATCACAATTATTAAAGAGCAGGCATAGGTTACTTGAAGTGTGATCAGGAAATTACCACTGCTGTTGAAGACATGGATAGAAATGCACCAACAAATATTCCTTCAGATGATTTACCACCACATAACTGCAGGTAGGATTTAGGTACATTCATTAGACTTCCATTGCCACTAATTCGGGGAACTTTGGTTTAGGTGCATTCATTAGACCTCGATTGCCACTAATTTGGGCAACTTTCGTAATGAATGTAAGTACAAAACATCGTTGATTGCTTCACTGAACTGGAAGCCTCAACATTAACACATGATCCTAATTCCTAACTATTTTTAAGAGTTTTAACATGTCAAGAAAAGTACAAGCCCTACCCTACAGCCTACAGGCCTGTATCGAAATAGAATTGGGGTCAGCTCACCAATAACACAGTAGAAAAATACCAAAGGTTCAAAATTACCATGGTATAGATTCTCATGTGGGAACACATAACACTAAAGAATGAAAAGAGCTATAACTTCTACAGGTTTTACTCCTAGTCAATGTGGCCTATTGTTAGAGAAATGAATATACTTGTAACTATGTGAGTATGAAAAATACAGAGAAAAAACATATTAGGGCCATATAACAATCACATTGGCAAAGCAGCAGTACCACAACAACCAAGCCTTATTCCACTTGGTAAGAATATATTACACCACACCTACTATATACTTGCTGTGGAGTCTCCCCTAGAGTATCCCTCCCCATAACTAACTAACTGACTGAAATCAGTCAGTTAGACTCCCCTTCGGTTATTTGAGAAAAAACTGTTAAATTTAAACACTAAGAAATTTTCACATGCCTCTCCAACAAATGTCCAGTCTAGTTCGATCTCATACAGAAAAACTATGATGGTTGCATACTCCTTTTTTAGCATAATGGCAAGACAATTTTCTCTCCAATTTTTACAATGTTTCCTCAGTCTAAGAATTCAATTATTTAGCTTAAAGTTCAAGTCGGTCCCATATTACAATAAATCTGTAATAGTTCAGCCTTCTCCATACATAAATAAATCAGTAATTTTTTTCAGAACTGAAAGGAAATCTAAAAAAATTGTTGTGTCATGGATCCATGGTTATATTAGATGACAAAATATTGAGTAATACGGGTTGCAAACTGGTAACGAGTATTTGTTGTGAGCTAAATTATCATTCAAAATATTTATAGAACTATCAAACATGAACTATCAAACATACCGAAGCTGTAATTCCACACAAGCACATAAATAAGAGAATTTGGAGCAGACCTCCAAGAATAGCCACTGCTCGAACAACTCGAAGCTGCAAACAAGAAAAGTCAGATTCAAACCTATATATGGAAGAGCTAAAAATATACAAGTTGAAGTTAAAAGGAATAAATGAGTATACAAGCCAACCTTTGCTGTGGAAAACTCTAATCCCAATGCAAAGAGCAAAAAGATGACACCAAATTGAGCGACTGTCTCAACCTGCAAGGAACAGAATCAGTACATGAGATTACTAAGACATAATTCAGATTGCTTTTATTATCACTATATTTTAATATGTCATATACGAAGATATCATATATGACATCATGACCCCATTCACATAATGTGCTTTTATTTCTAGAAATAATGCTGCTGGCTAAAAGAAAGAGAACAGAATAATTAGATTACAAAACAGAAGAACTATGATGGCAACATACTTGGACCATTTCACTAACACAGCTCAAACCTCCTGGTCCAATGAGAGATCCTGCTAGCAGATATCCAGTCATAACCTGCAAGCTCGATTGTATGGATGCCACAATTTGTAATAGGTTTATGGTAGAGATATTTATCCCAAAAAAAAAAACAAGTTTGTGATCAAACCGGTTGTCCAGCACAAGCAAAGGCAATGCCACCACATGTTGCAGAGACGATGACAACCACAAGATCTGATATCAATCTGCAAATATGGAATATCAGAAAGGGTAAGCAACCTGAGTCCTTAGTGATTGCATAATTGCAGCCCCTCATTCACATAATGCCACTTGAAAAAGAAAAAAAAATAAAAAGGACAGGAACCGTAAGTAAACCTCAAATCTAGTTGAAGAACTGGATACTTTGACTTGGGATTGGATATGATAAAGACATTATCCTGAAGATGAAACAATTAGAAAATATAAAAAACTAGGTCTAATTTTAAGAAGAGTACAAGTGTATTTTTATGCATATCATGATGATGTGGTAGTAAAAAATAATATTGCATTCGATAATCATGAAAGATCTACACTTCAAGATCTTGACTGAGACATACCTTTCGATCAATTAAAGTTGGCATATCCTCAACCCGATTCTCATTGTCCAAATTGAAAACATCATGGAACTGAAATGACCTGATAGAAAACTTACCAAATGTCAAAAATGCTGAAAATGGTTAAAAGCATTGAATTAACTTTTTAAAACTCAGTTCTCTCTTGAAGAAAAACAAACAATCCATTTACTCTACAAGAAAGAGGTGCATACTTTTCCTCTTTGCTCTCATTTTTCTTGGACTTAACTCTAGCAACAGTTTCTAAAACAGCCTGATACAATAAACATGTCATGAGAAGGAAGGACATCAGATCATAAGTCCTTTCAAGGGCTATCAATAAGTCAGTCACATTTATAAAAAGTTTAAACAAACCCTCATAAGTATTTACAAAAAAATGAAGGGTAAAGTAACCAAGCCAAAAGTTCCCATCATAAAATTCTTTACCCCAGAGAAAATATAAAACACATTTTTGACCCATTGTTAGTGATGTATATCTCGGGATTTAATTAGTATGAACCGACAATGTACAGATATTTTACAACGTCAACCAATCATAAATTGACACATCATAGAAATATTTGCCATTTATCCCATTCATCATGAAAGTCGTACCTAGTACCTACCATAATTTATTAACTAGTTATCAGTGCAAAAAATATTACACTGTCGGTGTGTTGTACCCTAATTGGTCGCTACACATGCCAATTAAACTCTATCTTTTTAAGTTATAATCTATCGTGTTCCCTGTCCTAAGATTAGCCTAATGCTCCTCTAATGAAATTTAGCATCAACAGAGTTAAATTCCTACCACATTTAGCAATATCCAAAACTTCAGGAGGCATTAGGCAATTAAACATCATAAAAAGAAAATGACTGAAAACCTGTTGTTCGGCAACACTGTTGTTGAAACTACCAGCATCAGTACCTGCAAACAACAATTCAGCATTCATATTTTTTTCCAATCCAGAAACGCATCAATCTCACGAGAAAAAGCAGGAAACCGCAGAGTAATAAAGTGAAATGAAACTCGAACTAAACGCATTTTCGAAGATTCATATTGAATAAGCACGATCCAAGAGTTTTAACAAACAAATTAAACCAGAGAGATTTACAAATGCATGAGCATTTAAAAAGACAAAGTGAGAGAAGCTAGATCTGCGAACCTTCGTTTTGCTCATTCTCGGGGAACTCCCTTTCAAGAGCCCGATCAATCATGTTAGCGAGACTATCCTCATTGGATCCCGCAAGCGAGCCATTGCCGGCGACGGTTGCGTTGGTTTCCGGTATGAGAAGCTTCGGCTTCGGCTTCGGCTCCGGCTCCGAGTTAACGGCGGGGAGAGAGAAAGAGAATGAGGAATGAAAGATAAGTAGATCGCTGAGAATGAGAAGGTTGAGAATCGCAGGCGATAATAACCTCATCTCCCAGACTCAGAGAGAGAGAGAGAGAGAGAGAGCAATGGAAGAGCGTTAAAGCGACACCGCAAGCAGTTAACCGTAACGTCGTGTTTGGCGCGCGAAATTTCTCTTACTCTTATTGTCAGAGAGATGCAGATAGAGAGATTGATGAAATTGCTTGAGACTTTAGATTAGGCCATTAGGGGGTTGAGTGAAAGTGGGAAAGTACCAAAAAAAATGTCCTCGATATTGTTATTATTTGGTGAAGTGAAAAATGAAAAGAGTGATTTGGAAAGAGTGCACATACGGGGGGTGCGTGTGTGTCGCTGCAAAAATCAAGAATCCAAGATGCTTACTTGTGTCGTAACTTATGCGAAGCTTTAACATACAATTTACAGCTATTAGCGTTAATGCCAATGAATTACGGACACGTCCATGATGGGACGATTGCACAACTTCTCTTGCTCACCAGACAGACACCAATCGTCCCATCATTTTTATTTTTGATTTTTGATTTAGAGGTTACTTTGAAAACAATATTGTAAGCAATAAAAGTGATACATTATTTTTTATAGAAGATAATTTATCATTATTTGTTTTTTGGGATTGAAACTTTTCACTTACTTATGTTTGGATAGAGTAATTTTTGGGGATAATATAATTTTTTGAGAAGAAATGAATCCAGCACCTTTTTTAAGGAAATTACATAACTAGTATTTTCTAATCATAAAATTTAAAAACAATATTGAAAAATATTAAGGTGATAAATTATCTAAAATTATCATATATATATATATATATAAATTACAGGAAATAGTACTTCATCTGTTGCATTATAAGTGTTATATTGCAAAATAAAAATTGTCCAAAAAAGAATGTCATGTTGAGTTTTCAATGTAATATTTATTACTTTTCTATAACTTTACCTTCAGATTAATAATGAGTACATAACAATGAGGATTGGAATTCGAGATCGTGTCTCATGATAAATTAAGTCACTAAGCCAACATCATTTCCCTTTTCGTTAATTTATTAATTATGTTGGATTATTTTATTTTTGTATTTATTTAATTCTCATATTTAAATTAGGAATATAAATAATTTTCTCATTTTATTATTGGGTCGTTGGATAAACAGACGATTTAAGCACCTATGGCATAAGGGCTTATCATATAAGTGTTTATGCATAAGCTGTTTAGATAATAAATGATACAATAATGTTAAACTAATTTTCTATAAGCCATAAACTGTTGTCATAAGCTATCCCGGGAAGCTTGTGGAAATTAGGCCGAAACAACTTATGTTTTGACATAAATCCGAAAAAACCTTTTTGGAATTATGTCTTACATGGATAGTTCCGAAAAAAATAAAAAATTGGAATTCTAACTTAAATTATGAATATTTTTAAAAGGATAAAATAAGATTAAAATGAAATGTGGGGGTATGTGGCTCAAGTGGGGGGTATGTAAATCAAATGCCAATTAAAAAGAGTGGCAAATTTGGGTACAACAAACCCATATAACCATGGGCTGGAGAACCAATTAAGTGTGGGTTTTTTTTTAAACCCCCCACCCCATACCCATTTACCCCCACAAATTTGAGAAACCCGAAAATACCCCTCTCATTTATTACACAATCTTAAAATTTGACTAGATTCTCTAGTGGGATCCTCTATATCGTAAAACAGATTTACCTGCAGTAGAGGTAAATCCGTTAATCATTAAAACTGTATTAAATACGACGCCAAACGAAAGTAAATGGAGAAAAATACATCTGTTAGTTGACTTTTTTCTCAAAACGGAAGTATCTCAAAATGCTTACTTCCATTTGGCATTTAATTTGGTGTAAACGGATTTACGTTTAAAAATTTAATTCCGTCTTTAAAAAAATTTGATGCACAGATTTATATATATTCAACTTACTTCCGTTTTTAAATTTGCTCCAAAACGGATTTAGCTGTTACCACATAAATTTCGTTTTGAAAAAAACCAAAACAGATTTATTGTTCGTAGCAGATACATCTGTTTTGTAATTATATAGTTGTCTTATTTTTTCACGTAAAACTGAAACAGATATGGATACGGAGTCACAGTTGGTTCCGGTCCAGATAGATACATCAGAGTCATTCAGGACGGAGACAGTATATTTAATTTATTTATTTTTTAAACATGTATGTAGATATTTAATTAATTAAGTACCTAACAATTTTGTATTTTTTGTAGCTATTTCCTACACGTGAGGATGTTATGCGTTGGGTCAGAAACGTTGGGAGAGGCATTGGAGTTGTGGTTATCATTGTCAGATCTAACAAAGGTGGAGGTAAAAGGGGGACGAGAGATAAAATTATTTTTGGTTGCGAGAAGCATGGGAAGTTTAGTAATTATTCTAGAGTCATCGGGTCAAAGAAGTGCGGATGTCCATTTAAGTTGAGAGCTACTTGTACAATTCGTGATGGGGGTTGGCGTGTGAAGGTTAGGTGTGGACTCCACACACATGAGCTGCTTACTACCTTGAACGGCTCGACAATGTTTGGTCGGTTATCGAAGGAGGAGAAGGCTATGGTCGATGAGCACACTTCATTGAGGGTTGGCCCAAAAGATTGTCTTAATGCTTTGAAGAAAAAAATTTCGGGCAATGTGACTTCTATGGCCCACATATATAGGCAGCGTTACGCCTATAGGTCTTCTTTGAGAGGTACTTATTCTTCTACTAAGAGTCGCAGCATCATCTCTATTCTTCACGTGTGTAGCGACCGAAAAATCCGGGTGAGGATTCCTCGGAGGTTCAAAAAATGATGCCGCCACCAAAGTTTAGTTTAAGGGCAAACGTTGGAAAATCCCTTTTGGAATGGATAAGGGTCCTTGAGACCAGATTAGGGTTCGGGAGTCGGTTATGCGTGGGGAAGGTATTAGCACCCCACGACATCCTTCCTAATGAAGGTTACCTGCTAACTAGTTGTAGGAAAGAATATTAATTTTGAAAATGTTTATTTTTACCCTTTTATTGTGAACTAAAAAGAGAGAAGAAAAATGATATTTTATTTAGGAAAATGATTATTTTGGAAAAGACTAAAAAAGGTTTTTTATTAGCGCAATTGACAGATGTGGGCCCCCATCTGCTCCTACGTATCTCTTGGTAGAGAATCAAATCACACGTAGTTCTTGAGTAGAAAATGTTTTTTGGTTGATGTTTTTTAATATAGGGATTTTAGGACTCCTGAGTGATCAGTTCATTTGTCCCAAAATGATGACTAACCCGTCTGTACAGTCGGCTTAGTCCCCTATTTTGTAAAAATGGAGTTTTTGGAGTTTGGAAGATAGTTTGATGTGTGGTGGTTTGATTTTATTTGAATAGGGGTTTTAGGACTCTTGACCCGTACGGTTCATTCGTCCTAGAACGCTGACTAACCCGACTGTACAGTCGACTTAATCCCCTATTTTGAAAATTTGATTTGTGGAAAGAAATATGTTTGTGTTTATTTTAATTTAGGAATTGTTTGTTTTAAATAGGGATTTTAGGTCATGATCCGTAACGGTTCATTAGTGACCTAAAAAGCAGACTAACCCGACTGTACAGTCGACTTAGTCCCCTATTTACATTTTTTGAAAATGAAATATTCATCTATTTATTTTTATAGCTTTTCGTAAAAGAAATTAATAAGAACGAAAAGAGAGAGTGCAATAGTAAAATGGGGTGCAGTTTGTGGGAAGGAGCTGTATTATAAAATAAAGGGAGTGAAAAGCAGCAGCCCAGTTTGCATTGTTGCGAAATCTGGGCCAAAAATAGGGGGAGTGTATAACGAAAAAAATGAGTGGGTGTCTTTAGTAATCTGAATTTCTTTTAAAAAAAAAATTAAAACAAAAAGGAAGGCGTATATAAGAGGAAACAAAAATTGCTGAACCCTAATTCACTCTTATCACATCTCAGCGCCGCATCCAACGAGGAGAGAGAGAGAGATCTCCGGCGAGATCTCCGGCGAGATCTACGGCGAGGGAGGAGGCGAGGTTCGCGGAGAGAGAGAGAGAACAGGGAGAGAGGATCGTGGCCTCATGGCCAAACCGGACTTGCGACGGAGAGGGTCACGGTGGTAGGGGAGCGTCTACGGCGTTGACTAGCCGTCACGGTGGTGACTGCGTGACGGTGAGGGAGGCGATGGTAGGGGAGCGTCTACGGCGGTGAGATCGCCGGAGGAGAGGGATTCGCGACGGTGCGAGTAGAAGACCGGTGATGGTCGCAACGGTGATGACAGCGACGAGCGCTCACGGAGGCTTGCGACGTTTTTTTTCGTTTTAAGGCCACGGTGATGGCGTAAGTAGGGAGATGGCCGTGACGGCGGCCTGAGAGCCAACCACCGTCACGGTGGCCGGAGGTAAACCTTTACCCTCTTCTTTGCTATTTGGTTTGCTGTTTTTTTTCTTCTTTAGTTTTTCTCTTCTCCCCTCCTACTCTATTTTTTATTTTTGATGTTTGTTTTTTTTTGGTTTTTTTTTCTGGGTTGTTCTTGGAGCGGTGGTTGCAGCGAAGGTGATAGGACAACGGCGACAGGCTCACGACGCAGGGACGGTGCGACGGCAGCTCAGGTCAGTTCTTTTTTATTCTGGCTTCGTTTTCTGTTTGTTCTTTTTTACTACTCTGCTTTGTTTTTATTATTTTTTTTAGAACAGATTGTTTACTCAAAAACCCTAATTCGTTCCTGGTCTTTTTTACTATCTATTTATACAGAAAACCTACATTAGATAATATAGAAGAAAAAAAGCTTGCACGCACTATATTTTATTTAGCCTATGAACAATTAAAGCATGACAGATTAAGCACTACATCTTTTTTACATTTTTGGTTTTAATAGTATAAAAAAAAACCTGTATTCCAGCTTCTGGACTTCTCCGTATTGCTGCTCTGCTGCTTTTGAAATCCTGTTGCTGCTCCTCAAACCACTGCTGCTTCTATTTCTGAACTTTATGATTAGGGTTCCAGTGTGGAACCCTAACTTTTTTGCTCTGATTTTCTCTGTATTCCGTCCCCCCTTTTCTCTTTGATTCAAGCTTGTTTTTATAGGCAAATTTCAGGTTTAGGAAATTAATTTCTGATTCTAATTTGATTTGTTTTCCTATTTCAGGTATTGCCGTATTGGACTCTTGGGCAACAAGAATTAGCCCATGGATCTGCTGCTGTTGCCATTTTTTTGTTTTCGTTTTTCTGATTTTTTTTTGTATTTTCGTCTTTCTATTTTTTGTGTTTTTTAGAAATTATTTTGTAATTTTGGATTTTTTGGATTATTGTAAATTAATTTTGATTGATTTTTAAATATATTTGTTGTTTGGACTGGACGGATTTATTGTTTTTTGGTCAAAATGGAAAACAAGGATTAAATTGGGCCAAGCCCAATCAAAACAAACATAGGCCCAATTTAGACAAATGACTAGAATAAGGCCCAATTAGATCAATTTTCTAAAGTCAGGTCTATTCTAGACAAATTACTATCATAGGTCCAATAGCCACATAGGCCCAATTAGGCAAATGACTAAAACATTAGACATAAGCCCATTTAAAAAAACTGGTTCAAAACGCTAAGCATAAGCCCAATTAGGCAAGCTAACAAAATCAGGCCCAAAACGCTGGGCATAGGCCCAATTGGACAAACCGGTCCGAATTAGAAGCAAAACAGTGTTTGAAATTCCATGGGCTTGTGACACGGGGTTAAAGCGATTAATATAAAAGACCGGGCAAAATTAGGGTATAACAGCTGCCCCTCTTTATTTATATTTTACTAGAAAAGGTGAACGGTTTTCAGATTTTCGTAGTAGAAATACAAATAAAGATAGATTAGACGCTAATGTTGTCCGCTTAGGGGGTAGATGAGTTAGGGAAACGAGGGACGATTAACACTTGGCGTGTTAACGGAGAACAATAAAGAAATGATCGCTGGGGATCTGGAGGAGCCTTGGGGCTCTAGAAGAGCATTTGGGCTCTAAGGGAGCACTGGGGCTCCAAGGGGTTGCCTAAACCCTAAAGGACCAATTGGGGTCCGAAGGTGCATTGGGGCTTTGAATGACCACCGGGGGTCGAAAAGAGCACAAACTAGCAATGGTACTAGTAAAATGGTATGCTCGGGGGTGGCCTTTTTCGAGCGGCCGGAGGGGCAGGATCAGATCGTTGACCTGATTTGCTCATCTCCAAGGACGTCCACCATGTCTTAGGCTGACACAGCTAGTCTGAATGACCTGGGGTCGGATGATCCGTCGCGCTCAGTGGCGACATAGTGATCTTGAGGGTAGAGTTCGAAGTCGTTGCTTTGACATACTGGGTCGAACTGAACTGATGGACCTGGGGTCGGATGATCCGTCGATTGCTCGATAACCCGACGTGCGATCTAGAATGGATGACCGTTGGAGGTCTAAATTAAGACAGCTCTGGGGCTGCGAGGGACTGCTGGGGTCCAAGGTTCTGAATTGTGATACGAGACTAGTGATTGGAGCACTGACTTTGAGGAAACAAACTACTGGGTTTGACACATGGCGTACTTCTCTAACACATACATAATGAATGCATTTACCTGAGAAGGGAAAAACTATCTATATTTGGCACGTCTAAAAATGCGATGAATGATGCATGCGTGCAATATAGGTGTGTGAAATGGTAGGTGTCCGATGGGATGAATGAAACGTATGTGAATGCATGATGGAATGATTTATGCTACATGGAGGATTTTTCTTTTTTGGTCCTCCTTTTTGCTTTTCTTTTTGGGCTTCTCTTTTTGCTGGTCCTTCAACTCGCAGAACTCCCGACATGGGGTTACGAGGCTAGCAAGTGCATTCGTACTGCTAGGTCAATTGCACATCACTGGGACTTATCATTTGAAATGATCGCGCATTTATTGCTCGATTCCTGCGGTTCCTTTCTTCTTTATAGGTATTTTAATGAAAGACTACATCTCTTCTGTGATTCTCGGAAATTTCGTAATTATTGTAAAGTTTTTGATTATGCCACATGGTTCTCGATCCAGTATCAATTATCACAAAACATCATTTCAAAAATAGATGGAAGTGAAAAGAAGGGAAAGTGTTTGATATTGACATGGAGGCCAAATGTGCAGAAGGCACACTGACTTAAGATTACGTCAGGAATTTCATTGAAAGAATAGGAAAGCTGAAATACTAAGCAGACTTCTCGGTAATTAGTGCCCTTGAAGTAACGGTGCCGGCCACCCATGTTCACGACCTTGATCACTCATCATCTGACCTTTGGAAGTGTTGATTGCCCCAATGTTTGTTTAGTCCAACTTCTTGACCCTAATTTTTGCCTGGATTGTCCCTTTTGGATTTTCAATCCACCGGGTCGCTCTAACTTTTGCCTAGGCCGCCTTTCCGGGTTTTCAACCTAGCGAGTTTATTTTTGCTTGGCTCATCTTTCTCATTTTTCTATACTCTTTTTTTTTAGGCATAGTTCACCGGGAGTGGGAGGTCTTCCCCGTCCATTTTTGTGAGAATTAAGGCTCTTCCAGAGAATGATTTCTTTACCATGTAAGGTCCTTTATAGTTCGAAGTCCATCTCCTGCGGGAATCCTTTTGGGTATGACTTTCTTGGGCCCCAAGTCTCCTTAAAATTGTTGAGGAAAGACTTTCTTTCGTTAAGTTTTCTTTGTTCTTTTCTGATGTGACATAAGACAACCGTTATTTTGTTTGGTGAGGTTTAATGGAAGTACTACTCCCATCGTACGGGGTTGCCCTTGTTGAAGTATGAACGAGATCTGATCTCTATGTAAGGTGAAGTGTCACTATCATCTCTGATATTATTTGTTTGTTGCCGCAACTGCCCCATTTGTTTTTTTTGGGCAGTATGGGGAGGGATCATGATGCTCGACTTGGAGTCCTTACATGGCTCTTTCACCACTGTCCGTGACGATCTTTTTTAGGAAAGCCGTAACGGCAGACCATATTTCTGGTGAAATGTCACCATCATCCCTGATATTCTTCATCTGTTGCTGCAACTGCCCCATTTTTTTTTGGGCGGTATGGGAAGGGATCATGATGTTCGACTTGGAGTCCTTACGTAGCCATTTCAACACTGTCCGTGACGATCTTTTTCAGGAAAGCCGTAACGGCAGACCAAGTTTCTCGACAATCACGGATTTGTTACACCAGTGGGCGTCTTATGTCAGACAAGGTGTTGTAAGCGAACTTTCTTGATTTGCTATCCTTTTGGTGTGATGTTAATTTTAACACCGTTTTGTCTTCTTCTGTGCCCCAGTTAATCATTTCGTTTGATTCCACGCGAGGCTGGGTCACTTTATCCTTTTGTTCCGTTATTATCATTACCTCTGGAAGAGTTTCCCAGTTATCTTCAACATATTCCTTGGTTTGATTAATGGGGCGATCAAAGTTATGACATGAATTACCGACGTTATTTTTAAGGACAAGTTATTTAAGTCTGCATTAGTAGAAATTGAAGAAGGATAAAAGAAAAAGTAAAGCGAGCAAATGAGTAAAAAGGAATTTATCGGAGAATTCAAAATGCTATTTTATTAATATTGATACTGGAAAGAAACATGCATGCCCTTATTGAAATGTCCTAAGGCTTTGGGCGAAGCCATAGGATTTGCATTACGTAACATTACTTTGAACCGAAAATCACAAGAAAATCAACAATCTCCCAATTCATAAGTGCTTCAAGTGCAGGACAAAGGCGCACAAGGTTGATGATGTTGTTTTTAGCCCTTTGATCGCCTTCAAAAGCATTGACAGATGACTCCTCATGCCCCTGGCAAAAAGTTAGCGCCTCCGTTCGGAGCATCCTCATTGAAGCTCAACCAATTGGATTCGATCAGATCCTGAACCACATGTTTCAGTGCCTTGCAGTTTTCTACTGAATGCCCAATTGCGTCTGCGTGAAATTCGCAAGTGGCGTTCGGGTCATAGCCTCTCGGGAAAGGAGGTTCAATGGGCCTCATCGGGCGGGGGGAGATTAGGTTGTGACTAGTGAGGTGGTCGAACAGATCTGAGTAGGATGCGGGAATTGGATCAAACTGTACATGTCTCCTTTCTGGGTAATTTGGTGGTTTATGGCTTTTAGTGGTTTGGGTAGAGAGGTGCAGGGCTCGAGGATGGTTTTTGGAAGTGTAAGAAGCTTTCACTGATCTTGTTATGGAGTTGGTTTCCCATTCATTACCTCTGACAAATCCTGCGAAGGGTTTCCTTGGGTTATTGGTTTCGGCCGAACCGTGAGAGATTTTCCCGTTTCTCATTCCCTTCTCCAACCTTTCTCCTATGGTGATCATGTCTGAGAAGTTAGAGGATACGCTCCCAATTAGTCTGTCATAGAAGGGTGATTGCAACGTATCTATGAACACGGATACCATTTCTTTCTCTAGTAGAGGCGGAACTACCTGCGCTGCTGATCCTCTCCAACGCTGGGCATACTCCTTGAATGATTCTTTGTTTCTTTTCACCATATTCTGTAACTGTGCTCTATCAGGAGCCATATCAATGTTGTATTTGTACTGCTTTAAAAAAGCGTCGGCCAGATCTTTCCAACATCGAATGTGGGTGCGTTCCAACTGCATGTACCAGCTTGAGGCTGCCCCGGTCAAGCTGTCCTGAAAGTAATGGACGAGCAGTTTGTCGTCGTGTGCAAATGCGGCCAGTCTTCTACAATAAATAGTCAGATGGCTAGCGGGACAAGTTACCCCTCTGTATTTGTCAAAGTCAGGTACTTTGAACTTGGGTGGGATAATCACATTAGGGACGAGACATAGATCATATGCATCTCTTGCCCCAACGTTGAATCCTTCAATTGCTCTCAGGCGCTCTTCTAGCATTTGATATTTGTCCTCGGGCTGAGAGTCCTCCATTGAGTAGTTATGAGAGGGTCTTCTCATGTTGTAGTGGGGAGGAACCATTGGCATTGCAGCGGAGTTCGGTGTAGGAACATGATGAACTACTACTGGTGACGAAGTATAACCCTGTGGAATGACCTGTGGTGCAGTCGCAGGACTTGAGAAGTGAACTCGCGGTATTTCTGCATTTGTATTTTGAGCTGAAGGTCCAGCGACTCCTAAAGGTCCTTCCTCTGGATTGGCTTCCATGGTAGGAGGAGCGTAACCAGCTGGGAGACCGTAAGGGAGCCATTGGTAGCTCTGGACATTCACTCCAGCGATTTCTTGAGAATTTTTTTTTTTAGAAGACCGAAAAATGTATCAGTGTTTGTTTGAGCGCAGGGGTATGAGGCTCCTTTGTGTCCTAAAAGGGTTCCTTAGAGAATAGGTCTAGGGCTCGTCTATTGAGTGAACCTTTCAAAGGGTAGCTCTAAAGAGTCCTACATAAGGTTCCTAGAGCCAACGACCCCAATTAAGAACACTGGTCAACAACAATAGGCAAGCTATTAGAAGTGCCAGCATTCTCGAGAGGGGCCAAACTCTAGGTGAGACTTTCGTGACCACCCAACAGGACGCACATCCAGTAGGCCATCACTACGCAGTCTCGTTCTAACTTAGGTTATTCTCCAGTCCGGGTACAGGACTATTCTCACGTGTGTGCAAAAGTGTGATAGTGGAGTGTGTGAAGGAGCAAAATATCAACAATACCCCCAAGCTGCAAAACAAACAAACATATATACAAAAAAGTGGTCTTCTATCCTAAGGTTTACATATCACATAAATACATAACATGCAACAAGAATAAAAGATGAAAGGGAAGGGTAAAATAGAACATTTGATTAACAACTAATCCTACAACTAATTAGACTGGGTTCGACTCTCTAATGTCCCCAGTGAAGTCGCCAGCTGTAGCGACCGAAAAATCCGGGTGAGGATTCCTCGAAGGTTCAAAAAATGAAGCCGCCACCAAAGTTTAGTTTAAGGGCAAACGTTGGAAAATCCCTTTTGGAATGGATAAGGGTCCTTGAGACCAGATTAGGGTTCGGGAGTCGGTTATGCGTGGGGAAGGTATTAGCACCCCCACGACATCCTTCCTAATGAAGGTTACCTGCTAACTAGTTGTAGGAAAGAATATTAATTTTGAAAATGTTTATTTTTACCCTTTTATTGTGAACTAAAAAGAGAGAAGAAAAATGATATTTTATTTAGGAAAATGATTATTTTGGAAAAGACTAAAAAAGGTTTTTTATTAGCGCAATTGACAGATGTGGGCCCCCATCTGCTCCTACGTATCTCTTGGTAGAGAATCGAATCACACGTAGTTCTTGAGTAGAAAATGTTTGTTGGTTGATGTTTTTTAATATAGGGATTTTAGGACTCCTGAGTGATCAGTTCATTTGTCCCAAAATGATGACTAACCCGTCTGTACAGTCGGCTTAGTCCCCTATTTTGTAAAAATGGAGTTTTTGGAGTTTGGAAGATAGTTTGATGTGTGGTGGTTTGATTTTATTTGAATAGGGGTTTTAGGACTCTTGACCCGTACGGTTCATTCGTCCTAGAACGCTGACTAACCCGACTGTACAGTCGACTTAATCCCCTATTTTGAAAATTTGATTTGTGGAAAGAAATATGTTTGTGTTTATTTTAATTTAGGAATTGTTTGTTTTAAATAGGGATTTTAGGTCATGATCCGTAACGGTTCATTAGTGACCTAAAAAGCAGACTAACCCGACTGTACAGTCGACTTAGTCCCCTATTTACATTTTTTGAAAATGAAATATTCATCTATTTATTTTTATAGCTTTTCGTAAAATAAATTAATAAGAACGAAAAGAGAGAGTGCAATAGTAAAATGGGGTGCAGTTTGTGGGAAGGAGCTGTATTATAAAATAAAGGGAGTGAAAAGCAGCAGCCCAGTTTGCATTGTTGCGAAATTTGGGCCAAAAATAGGGGGAGTGTATAACGAAAAAAATGAGTGGGTGTCTTTAGTAATCTGAATTTCTTTTAAAAAAAAAATTAAAACAAAAAGGAAGGCGTATATAAGAGGAAACAAAAATTGCTGAACCCTAATTCACTCTTATCACATCTCAGCGCCGCATCCAACGAGGAGAGAGAGAGAGAGAAATCTCCGGCGAGATCTACGGCGAGGGAGGAGGCGAGGTTCGCGGAGAGAGAGAGAGAGAGAGAGAGAGAACAGGGAGAGAGGATCGTGGCCTCATGGCCAAACCGGACTTGCGACGGAGAGGGTCACGGTGGTAGGGGAGCGTCTACGGCGTTGACTAGCCGTCACGGTGGTGACTGCGTGACGGTGAGGGAGGCGATGGTAGGGGAGCGTCTACGGCGGTGAGATCGCCGGAGGAGAGGGATTCGCGACGGTGCGAGTAGAAGACCGGTGATAGTCGCAACGGTGATGACAGCGACGAGCGCTCACGGAGGCTTGCGACGTTTTTTTTCGTTTTAAGGCCACGGTGATGGCGTAAGTAGGGAGATGGCCGTGACGGCGGCCTGAGAGCCAACCACCATCACGGTGGCCGGAGGTAAACCTTTACCCTCTTCTTTGCTATTTGGTTTGCTGTTTTTTTTCTTCTTTAGTTTTTCTCTTCTCCCCTCCTACTCTATTTTTTATTTTTGATGTTTGTTTTTTTTTGGTTTTTTTTTCTGGGTTGTTCTTGGAGCGGTGGTTGCAGCGAAGGTGATAGGACAACGGCGGCAGGCTCACGACGCAGGGACGGTGCGACGGCAGCTCAGGTCAGTTCTTTTTTATTCTGGCTTCGTTTTCTGTTTGTTCTTTTTTACTACTCTGCTTTGTTTTTATTATTTTTTTTAGAACAGATTGTTTACTCAAAAACCCTAATTCGTTCCTGGTGTTTTTTACTATCTATTTATACATAAAACCTACATTACATAATATAGAAGAAAAAAAGCTTGCACGCACTATATTTTATTTAGCCTATGAACAATTAAAGCATGACAGATTAAGCACTACATCTTTTTTACATTTTTGGTTTTAATAGTATAAAAAAAAACCTGTATTCCAGTTTCTGGACTTCTCCGTATTGCTGCTCTGCTGCTTTTGAAATCCTGTTGCTGCTCCTCAAACCACTGCTGCTTCTATTTCTGAACTTTATGATTAGGGTTCCAGTGTGGAACCCTAACTTTTTTGCTCTGATTTTCTCTGTATTCCGTCCCCCCTTTTCTCTTTGATTCAAGCTTGTTTTTATAGGCAAATTTCAGGTTTAGGAAATTAATTTCTGATTCTAATTTGATTTGTTTTCCTATTTCAGGTATTGGACTCTTGGGCAACAAGAATTAGCCCATGGATCTGCTGCTGTTGCCATTTTTGTGTTTTCGTTTTTCTGATTTTTTTTTTGTATTTTCGTCTTTCTATTTTTTGTGTTTTTTAGAAATTATTTTGTAATTTTGGATTTTTTGGATTATTGTAAATTAATTTTTATTGATTTTTAAATATATTTGTTTTTTGGACTGGACGGATTTATTGTTTTTTGGTCAAAATGGAAAACAAGGATTAAATTGGGCCAAGCCCAATCAAAACAAACATAGGCCCAATTTAGACAAATGACTAGAATAAGGCCCAATTAGATCAATTTTCTAAAGTCAGGTCTATTCTAGACAAATTACTATCATAGGTCCAATAGCCACATAGGCCCAATTAGGCAAATGACTAAAACATTAGACATAAGCCCATTTAAAAAAACTGGTTCAAAACGCTAAGCATAAGCCCAATTACGCAAGCTAACAAAATCAGGCCCAAAACGCTGGGCATAGGCCCAATTGGACAAACCGGCCCGAATTAGAAGCAAAACAGTGTTTGAAATTCCATGGGCTTGTGACACGGGGTTAAAGCGATTATTATAAAAGACCGGGCAAAATTAAGGTATAACAACGTGAACCACTGCCACTGGGTGCATGTTGCGCTCTTGCCTGACTGTCTGTTGCCTCCAATCTGTCTTCAATGGGAGCGCTTTACATCTCCTGAATCTACTTCATGGTTGGATCCGTATATCAGGCGTTTTCAGCTATGGGTTGCTCACGCTCTGGTCCTGCCACCACCCGCTCATCTGCCCATCGTTGTAGAGTTAGCAGGTGATTCAGATGATTTAGATTCACGTTTCATTTACTTATTTTTATAGTAGTTTTTTGTAATTATTTTTCCACATTTATTATATATAGAGGTGTTATAGGTTTATTTATTTTTTTTACAAAACGGATTTATCTAATCTATTAATTATACAGCCAAGAATAATCTAAAATAAGAAACTAACACATGTAACCACATAATTCGTCCACCTAAACAATTCACATGCCACGTAATTGCCAACGGTACACATGTCCTACCTCAAAAATATACAATTTCAAAATAGAATAATTTTCCCATTAATGTTCAAAATTAGAATAACTTTTCCATTAATTGATATATTTTCCGTTACATGACAAATCCTATTAATGTAAGGCTTAAATATGTTTTAGGCCCCCGCAAATATAAGGTGTTTTGGTTTAAGCCCCTACAAATTTTATTTTTTTGTTAAAAGCCCTTGCAAAATGACATATTTTGTTATAAGTCCTTCTATGACTAAAATGTTAGCCTTAACAAGGAATGCAATGATTGCTGGATATGTTGAGAAGGGCTTATAACAAAATATTTCATTTTGCAAGGGCTTTTAATAAAAAAAAAATTACAGGGGCTTAAACCAAAATACCCTATATTTGCAGGGGCCTAAAACATATTTAAGCCTTAATGTAAACCTTAATGTAAAGAATAATTGCTATAACCCAGTAACACATGGAAATTATGTTGATTTCACTCATTAATATTGATATGTGCTGTTATGATGCATGAGTACATACCATATATGTTGCAACCGAAATACGTTACCTTTTTTTATCAAAACAACCGAAATACGTTACCTTAATAAAATTTGACCAATACATTTAAATTTAAATACTAATTATTCAAATTTACTTTTAATTCTACTCTCATCGATATATCAATATATAATATAAAAATTTACTATCATTTATTTTTTAACATTACACACAAATCTTTTCCCAGTGAAATGATTTTTTTGATTTACACAGAAATCAGTTTCTGAATGATTCCGCTATGGGTTCAATATGATTCCACTTGAATTTCATAAAAGCCTATAAAAGCACTCTCATCATAATATGTATTCATTATATAATAATAATAATAATAATAATAATAATAATAATAATAATAATAATAATAATAATAATAATAATAATAATAATCGTTAAAATGGCAGGTTTTGGTAGTGTTGTCAAGCAACCTTAATACATGGAACAAATTGGTGATGATTCAATCAATGGGGATCAATTACAGTGGTAAGAAGGATTCTACAATGTTGTTTTATGTCGACTTTGTAAAGGATGCTAGAACATAATCTAAGTCCTTCAGAAGGATTGAGCCACAATGAATCTGGATTCGTTAGTGTTGTTGAGAAATTTCTCACATAAAATCCTAGGAGCACTTTAGATGCCCTAAAAAGTTGCATGGAGGTAACAAAACAACTTATATCATTTAGATGGAAACATGCCACAGTAAATAATGAATAAGCACATGAATTAGTCAATTATTAGATTAGAAGAAAAATATGACAATATAATAGAACTAATTTAATTGAGAATGTCGTGAAGATAGAAACGTTAGAAGTTCAAAAACCTTGAGAATTTTAAGGTGTATGGGACACGGATTTTTTATCTCATTAAATCTGCCTATAAAGAACAAATGCTTTGTGTGTGTGTGCCTGTGTTTGAGTAAATTTGAGATAATATTCGAGTTTGACAGACGTGATCAACTATTTTTATAATGATCTAACTGTATTCTATAAAAGCTATATTTTCAAGGACAGCTAGCAGTATACCCGTGCCTATAAACGGGTGCTGTCGTTTTATTTTTATGTATGAACTCAGACAAAATTTAATCAGTCTGAACTCTGAACATTACTCCGATGAAAATCTTGACAAATTAAAAATAGAGAAACTTAATTAGTCCGAACATTGCCCCGTGTAAAAAAACAGAATATTAAAATTTTATCAAAATTTCGATAATTTTTAAAATAGTAAAAAGGAAAAATGAAAGGAAACAAAATTTAATTAGTCCGAACATTATCCCGTGAAAATCAATACAATTTTAAAGTTGACAGATTTAATTAGCCTAAATATTACCCCGTGTAAAAAACGGGTATTAAAATTTTGTCAAAATTTGAATTTTTTTAAAATAGTAAAGAAGAAAAATGAAGGTGGCGTGTAGATGAAATTAAAGTACGTATATTGTGAAAAATAGAGAAATGAGAGAATTAGAGGAAGAAAGAGGAGAAGAGAGTGGAAAAGTGTGTGAGAGAGAGTGAAAAAGTGAAAAAGTTTAAAAAAGTATGAAAAATAGAGAAATGAGAGAATTAGAAAAAGAAAGAGGAGAAGAGAGTGAAAAGAGAGAGAGAGAGAGAGAGAGAGAGAGAGAGAGAGAGAGAGAGAGAGAGTGAAAAAGTTTGAAAAAATGTGTGAGAAAGTGAAATAGTGAAAAAGTTTGAAAAAGTGAAATTACCTAAATATCCTCTAATTATTTAGTTGAAAAAAGGATAAGATTGATATTTTAGTAGTGGGTAAATGGTATAGATAGATAGTAGATTACCCCGTGTAAAAAAACGGATATTAAAATTTTGTCAAAATTTGAAAATTTTCAAAATAGTAAAGAGGAAAAATGAAAGTGACATGTAGATGAAATTAAAGTAGGTATATTATGAAAAATAGAAAAATGAGAGAATTAGAGGAAGAAAGAGGAGAAATTAGTGAAAAAGTGTGTGAGAGAGAGTGAAAAAATGAAAAATAGAAGAAGAAGAAGAAGAAGAAGAAGAAGAAGAAGAAGAAGAAGGAGAAGAGAGTGAAAAGTGTGAGAGAGAGGAGTGAAAAAGTTTGAAAAAGTGTGTGAGAGAGTGAAAAAGTTTGGAAAAGTGAAAAAATGAAATTACTTAAATATCCTCCAATTATTTAGTTGAGAAAATGATAAGATTGGTATTTTGCTAGTGGGTAAACGGTATAGATAGATAGTAGACAAAGTTGACATTATTTAATGAGTAAATAATCATTTTGGTTCTTAAATGTGTGAAGTATCAAATCTCAATAAAAATGTTACTATAATTGTAAATAATCAAATAAACACGCATCGCTATTAGAGTATATAAATATATGTTTCATATTTATTAAACATATAATAGTATTTTACTTATATGGTCATTTCCTTTCTTTTAAAGACACCTCAGCCTTTAACCCAACTGATTTTCCACTCTCTTGCCACTGAATCCCAGTAAACCTGAAACTCAGAATTTTTGAAAAATAGGAGAGAGAGAGAGAGAGAGAGAGAGAGAGAGAGAGAGAGAGAGAGAGAGAGAGAGAGAGAGAGGGGCGAAGGAGGGAGAAGAGGAGAGGAGCACCACCTCCATCAAACCTCTTTGCATGTAAGTTCTCCTTGTGCCATTCAACTCCATTTTCAATCCTCTTTCTTTTGGCACCAATTTCAGAACCTAGCACTCTCTAAATCACCACTTGCCATTGTTGGATTTTGAAGCTCAAGTTGAGTCTTCAACTTGGTGAAGCATTGCATGTGCTCTTTGGAACCTTGGGAGTAACTCTTAGCAACTCCTTGAAGCTACATTGTGGTTAGGATCATTTTGGAAGCAATCTCAGTAACAAAGGAGCTTGGGTTCGAAATAGGGGCTGTTGGTGTCGGTTTTGGAACGGTTTGGACGATTACGGGGATTGTTCGAATGGTCACCGTTCGGTTATTTCACGTGGAGACTTGATTTCGAAAGAACTCTCCAAACCGGTGAGTTTTACTCACGTATAGGATTTTTGGAATTTTGATTCTGATGATTTTGATATACTCGATATTCTGATTTAGAAACGATATTTGAGTCGAAAACCGTTTTTCTAAAATATCGCGTATTACGGTTTTTACAAAAATATAAATAAGTTATATTGATTGTGGACTGGAATTATGGACTGGAATGCAATATATATTATCTGTTTTGAGGCTGGATTTTGATCGGAATTTGGATTGGACGCGAACGGAGAAGCGAAACGAAAGAAACTGGATGAAATTGAGAGACAGAACAGGGCACACGGATCGTGCGCCCCTGTGGCACGAACCGTGCGCCATCTTCGCAGATGGGAAATTAAATTGGTGCATCACGCATGGGTCGTGCGCCCCTAGGGCATGGACCGTGCGTGTGGTTCTGTCTCGGGGTGCAAATTTCTTGTTTCGTCGCTCCTTTTGATTCCAAACCTCTTCTAATATTCTTCCCAACCAATTGTGATAATATTACCTTGATAAAATCATTGTTTTGAAGGTGTTCAAATTGATTTTTGAGAAAAAGTTTTGAAAGTATAAATATTCGAAAAACTAAAAAGTAGACCGTGTGTGAGTACATGTTTTGAATAACTAATCGGATTATGTGTACAACTTGGTACCGTATTATAACGCCGGATGTCTAGTATCGTATTCCTCAAAACGGGTTATAGAACAACGATAGATATAGAATATATTGAATATAGAAGTCGGCCCAATGCGGGTGTGATATATAAATTATATCAAGTTGGGTGACGACCCAACGAATAGCATACTAGGAGGGGAAGGTCATGAGCCCCTACCCTAGGCCCTGGAAACGTTATGGAATAGTTACTAACGGGGGTTTATTGGGATTGTGGCTGTTGCACGATGTCATACCCCAATTTTGTCCGGCTTAGGTCAAAACCCTAATTTTCCACACAAAAAATAAATAAATTATGCATTGCATTTTGGGTCCTAGAAACCATTCCAAAGTTTTTGAAATCATTTTTAGGGTTAGAATGCACTTTTGGGGAAATTAGGGTTTTAGGGTCAAAAGGGTAGTCCTTATAGATAAGGGTAGTTCTTAGGGTTTGGGTGTGTCTTAGAAAAAAGTGTAAGCTCTTCCGAAGGTCAGCTCGTATCTCAAAGTCTCACACACTCACAAGTTTTTCAAAAATGCATGCATACTTACGTAAACATTCTTATCATCTTTGAAAACATAAAATCGATTTCTCCATGCATAAACATACATCAAAATCGATTTTCAGGTCAAAAAGAAAAGGAAGAATCGATTGTCAGGTCATGTTACTTCATTGCATAAATCGATTTTCAGGCCAAACATTTTCAAACAAATAATCGATTCACACACTTTTAAACTAAGCTGAGAATCGATTCCTACATGTCTCAGGCAAGCTGAGAATCGATTCATACAAGTTTTAACTTAGTAAAGAATCGATTCCTAGCCCTCTGTGAATCACAAGAATCGATTGTCTCTATTTTTCAAACAAATCAAAATCGATTCCTCTCTTAAATGAATCAATTCCTAGATCCATTTCAATAGCAAAGAATCGATTCCTTCAAATGTTTCAACGTGAGATCTAGTTTTTCAAAGTCTATAAATAGAGGCCTCATGGCCTCCATTTCAAAAGAGGAGAAAAAAGAGGAACCCATTCTCACGATCTATCACTTCTGAAAAACTCTTTATATTTTGTTTACGTTCTTTTCGCACCGCTGGTCCGTCAAGAGCTGATCTTTCGCTAAGAGTTAGTCGGGGTTTGCATTCTTCAAGTTGTAATATCTGCCTTCATTAGAGGTATTTCTGTCTTTACATTTGTTATTATTTAATTGTTGTGATCTGTGCTAGGGAGTCGGGTATCTAGGCAAGTTGATTCACACTAGTGCCTAGTGCATTTTTCTCAAAGTGAGAAGATTGCCCTATGTGATTTAACTTAGCTTTAGTGTTTATTTACTTGTTCTTGTATATTATTGTCCATTGTTGATGATGAATCATATGATTCCCACTTATGCCTAGTGCATCATGTTCTAAGTGGTGGAGATGGTTTTAGATGATTCAACCTTCCCCTTTTAACTTCTTGATGAATAATAGATGAGATAGTTAGGTTTATGGTTTAAGGTCCATGGGGTATTGCAAAGGATAGGTTACCCAAAACCTTGATGCTCTCTCCTCTTTGATTGTGTTACTAGCCTTTGGGCACTTATTCATGAATGCAAAGGATAGGCTTACCTTAGCCTTGATGCAATTTCCCCTTTTGTTCATATTATTGAGAAATCGTTGCTCATATGTTCCTTAGTTTAATTAAGATAATTCTATGCCTATGATCAATTGCTTGCTTGTTTTTGATGCATTTTAAATGTCCTGATTCAATATGCCATTCCATCCATGTGTATGACCTCCTAATGAAGACGTAAGTCTACATGCCTGTTGTAGCATAGAGTCATTAGGGTAAATACACTCCTTCCTACACACACACACACACACTTGCTTTGAGAACTTTACCTTGCATCCCTAATAAGTGGGTCTTTTGATCATATTGGCATGTTTAGTTTTGATTAATGTTCAACATATGCATGATTCCGTGATTATTGAATGTGTTTGAACTTTGTAACCAATCATTGATAATAACTTCACCCTTTTTTTCCAAAAATCTTTCAAACTCTTTTCCAATTAATGCGAGTTATTAGTGACTATCACTCAAAGCCTTGGCTTGTTTGATTGTCATGAACGCCATCAAGGGTTATTAGTAATGATCGCTCAAAGCCTTTGCTTGCTTGATCATTATGAAAGCTCTTCCCCTTCCAAACCCTTTCAAAAACATTTTCATTAGAACTACGTCGCTTTGATTCTCATTTGGGATACGCAGGAGCGAGTCACGTTCTCGTCAAGCGCAACGAATAAAAATCCTTTTCGCAACCATAAACAAATCATTTTCATAAAACAAACAAAAAGAATCATTTTCAAGCCCATTGTTGCTAGTAGCTCATCAGATCCTTTGTTCGTTTAGCTATTAGTGGCAATGTCTTTTTCTCATAAGAATAATAAACGATGATCCATCATAACCTTTGTTAGTTTGATCATCGTGCAAATCAATCTCTTTCGAAAATCACTTTCAAAAAAAAATAATAAAAATGAGTTGTTATCAAATAGTCCATCAGAACCTTTGTTCGTTTGACTAGCGGTACAACTCTCTTTTTTTGAGTATTTAGTAGTGATTCATCATAGCCTCTGCTAGTTTAATCATTCACTAATGCTCGTCCTATTTCAAAAACTCACCAAAAAAGATAAAAAAACAAAAACTTTTCAAAAAGACAACCAAGAACTACGTAGCTTTGAATTCTCCATCGCACCGGGAGATACGTAGGAGCGGGCCATGTCCCGTCAAGCACTTTTTCTAAAAAAACCTTTTTTTCCCCCTTTCTCGCCAAAAATAAAATTTTTGTTAAGTTTTCCCATTCATTCTTCAAATAAATAGGCAAACCTAGATATTCTTCAAATCAAATGTTAAAACCACACATTTAGTTAGAGGTTCCCTTTCGGTAGAAAGGACGCGTGAGGTGCTAACACCTTCCTCACACGTAATCGACTCCCGAACCTATATCTCTAGTTTTCAAAAGACCATCCGCCTTGTCCAAAAGACCTTTTTTCAATGTTTTGGTCTTAAAATTAAAATATTGGTGGCGGCTCCAAAATTTTTCCACGTTGTACATTGAGAAACCCAAACCGGGATTTTTCGGGGTGCAACACACGACCGATATTATGCTAAGTTCAATGCACGATTCGCCGAGATTGTGGCTGTTGCACGGTCAGTGTTTCGATTGTTAAGCTTGTAATGGTAAAGTAACTTACAAGGCTTAAAAATAAATGAATAGCACATTAAATGCCGAGATTGTGGCTGTTGCACGGTCGGTAATGGGCTAAGAATATATATATAAGCAAATAGTTTATAAATTTAACTATGTTGCAACGGTTTTATAATTGAACCGAGTGATTGTGAAGGGGCACGGTAGAACTCACTGAGATATGTTATCTCACCCTATCATTGTTGTGGTTTTTACAGAGAAACGGGGAAAAAGGAAGACAAGGCGACACGAGTAGGTGATGTGCTTATGGCGAAGCCGAAGACTTGTAGTCTTGATGTTTCCGTTTGTTCTTCTTTTGTTGTTTCTGTTATGGTTATGTAACTTGTATTTGATATATTAAACCTCTCTTGGCGTGATTTGAATTAGACCATCTCTCTATGAGTTGTATAAATCTACTCTGCTTCTCTGTTTATGATATTGAACAATAGACTTTGTATTCCTTTTAAGTTGTGAACCAAGTGAACTTCATGGAAATGAGGACGGATGAATCTGAGATATTATGTTTTATTATCGGAAAAATTTAGTATGTTCAATATCTAAACAGGGATTGTGTCCTCTGATTATGGCTTAGCTGTGCATTTCAATGTATCTACATGTTAGAAATATTGGGGTGTTACACATTGCATGCGTTAATCACACTACTACTAATATAAATGGACAATACGATTTTATAAAGCCAAAAAATTATAAATATTATTTATAAGTCAAAACATTTTATTACTCATAAATTTTTTAAAGATAATGTATACCCGTGCAGCGCACGGGTCATACACACTAGTTAATAGATAAATCTGTATGTACAAAATTACAAAACGGAAGTACCTTGTTATTAAATAAATCTGTTACCTTACATTGCTAAACACGGATTTATCTAATAACAACTTACATCCGTTTCGTAAATTTAACAAAACGGATGTAAGTTTCTCCAATTACTTCCGTTTTACATTTTTTGTTGCAAACGGAAGTAACTGTCAAAACATACTTTCGTTTTTAGATTTATTTACAAACGAATTTACAGGTTAAACAGGTAAATCCATTAAATTTAAATTTTCAGGGGTATTTTGGAATTATCAAAAATTGTGGGGGTATAACTTGATAAGGTGGGGGTACAAAAAAAACCTTTAAGTGTCTGCACCACTTTTAAAGGGCCTTTACTTTTCACACTCCCCCTCTTACTCTCACACTCTCTAAAAAATTTTAAAAAGCCCAAAATATCCCCCACTTCCACTCGCCGCCACCAATTCCTTTTCCCTCTCACCACCACCACCACCACCATCACCTTCTCTTCCTTCTCACCACCATCACCTCTTTTTCCCTCTCACCACCACCACCACTTACTTCTCACTACTACCACCACAATCACCTCCTTCTCCCTTCTTTTTTTCTCCTTCTCCATTTCTGCAACATTTTTCGCAACTGGGTACACGTTTGGTACTTTAATACCGACAGTTTTGGTATTTGGGTACTAGACGTGTATAAGACAATTTGAAAAATACACCTTTGATACCTTTGTATCGGACAGTTTCAGTACTAATGTTTCGTACAATAAATCAAATATAATAAACAAATTGTAAGCAGTTTGTTTCAAAATTTAGAATCAATATATATTGTATTAAAAAAATTCAAATCATTTTAAAAATCATATATAGTGGTGGAGGGCATAAATTTCACAACTAGAAATGTAGATAGGGATAACGATTTTTTGGTGTGAACTGGGTATCATCTGCGCGCAACTGCAGAGACTAATCGTGTATAAGTTTTATTCTCGTCGCGCATGCTTGTTCGCTTCTCGTCATATACGAATGTTTATTTTCCTGATCATTATTTACTGTTTATTATTAATATTGGTAGTTTCCTCTCTCTCTCTCTCTTAACCAAAAGATGAAAAAATAAAATCAGATGAACAATTCAAATTTAATGGTCAATGCTGCCTTTTTATTACAAAAGTAATTATTTTACATGTTTGATACACATATAGACAAAAATGAAAAAGTAAAAAGTACAAAAAAATTAAAATGAATTCAAGGAAAATAGGATAGGCGTTGCTGCCTTCTTGTGCCCTAGCTGAGAAATATTTTGAGAATGGAGTCAATATGCTTTCTCCCTATCCTTTTGCTTTTCCCATATTAGGCAAAAACATCTCAGCCAACGCCTCCACCACCCATTGCTGCTCTCCTTTTTTTTTTCCTCAGTGGCTGTCCTTTATTGAGTTTTGCTCCCCTGCAGCAGCACTCACACCTACAAGGGGTTGGAAATAGATCATCTCTCCAATATTGGCTTGGTGAGTAGCAAGCCCTAAGATAATTTTTCAGCCATGTACTTGTCATACCCCAATTTTGTCCGGCTTAGGTCAAAATCCTAATTTTCCCCAAAAATAATAAATAAATGAGTTAAAGAATAAAGAGCATCATGCATTGCATTTAGGGTTATAGAAATCATTTTTGGAGTTGGAATGTACTTTTGGACAATTTAGGGTTTTTCAGGGCAAAAGGGTGTTTTAGTCACTCTCGCAAATAAGGGATGTTTTATCAGAACAAGCCACTTAACATGCATCCCAAGGTCTTAGAGGTCATTCCTAGAGGGAAAAGTCATTTTTAAAGTGAAAATGTGCTTTGGGCAAAAACTAGGGTTTTTAGGGTGAAAGGGCATTTTGGTCATTTCACGCTAAAAGCGGTTTTTTCGTCCCAAATCACCGAACCATCACCAAAGGATTATTTGAGGAAGAATGTGCTTAATTAGATTTTATTTTTTTTTACTTTATGCGCATGAATGTTAATTATTGGCATCAAAACTCAAATTTAAAGAAAAGGGTAAAATGGGAATTTCCCTCAAGGTGAGGTATCAAATCAATTTTGGGAATGGTGATCATGGAATTTTGGGCCCAATGATTGACTCCTAGGATGAAGCCCAAAATGGTAAGATTTTTTATGGAATGATCAAAAAAAAAATAATCAAAAAGGAGGAGATAATGTTGTGCACATGGGGAAAAAATAGTACAATTGCCAACTTGCAAAAGTTGGCAAATCCTCACACCCACTCCCTTGATCAAAACCGTCAGCCCCCTCTCCCATTTCCCTCTCCATTTGTGTTTCTTCAACACCCTCAATCCATGTGATGATGCATCTCCACCCTCCATTCAAATTCAAAGTCTAATCCTAGTGCACCTCTCAAAGCCAATGACTAAAACACCCTCTAACTTGGTGACCAAGTTCAATTTAATTTTATTTATTAATATTCAGCTGAATATTAATTGATTTAATTGGTTTGACTACCATTTTAACCCTAGCTCTTCACCAATCCTATAAATACCCTTTCCTTCTCCACACATCACAATTTTTTTTGCTCATTCATTCTCTCACTTGAAACCAACACAATTCTCCTCCTCTCCCCCTTCTCTCATAGGCCGTAGCCCTCCCCCTACTCTCCCCTCCTCCATTTCTTTTGTTCCCTTCACCCAAACACCACAAAATCACCTCAAATCACCATTTATCTCTTGAAGATTCTAGTTGATTTGGTTATTTTTCCTTCATTTCCTACTTCTACTAGTTTGGATCCTAGGTGAATCTCTAAAACCCTTACATCATTTACAATACTTTGCATCAAAATTCATATTCTCTTCATCATTTTTCGCATACTCATCATTTTCATCTTTAAAATGTAGTTTGTTGTTATTTTGTGTTGATCTTTGCATTTTAATGGAATAAGCATGTGATTTTGTCTCCTATGTGGTTCGCATTTTCTTTAGGGTTTTAATTTATCTTGTTGTTCCTTTTTTACTTGATGTTGATCAACCTTGTTATTAGTGTTTAAATCCTTGTGTTAAATGTGACTTTTAGTTCATATTACTTGCAAATACTTGTGTTGTTGATGATTTTGCAACTTGACTCTCACTTGTGCTTGGAGCACCATAATTTAAGTGAGAGGATTGCAAGACATGATTCAACCTCATCTTAGTTTACTACTCTTATTTGTTTATTGTTTGTTGATGATTTTGCAACTTGATTCTCACTTGTGCTTAAAGCATCATAATTTAAGTGAGAGGATTGCAAGACATGATTCAACCTCATCTTAGTTTATTACTCTTGTTTTATTTGTTTATTGTTTGTTGATGATTTTGCAACTTGATTCTCACTTGTGCTTGGAGCATCATAACTTAAGTGAGAGGATTGCAAGATATGACTCAACCTTGTTTATGAGCCTTCTTTGTTTGATCATGAGAATCCTTGTCAAAAAGTTTAATCTAAGTTGTTCTCTTGCATTAAATAGAGGCATTAAATCAAGTGGCAAGGGACCTAATATTTTCCTATAAATAGAGGCTTGATCCTCACTTGTACTAAGCTTGAATTTTGTTAGAAAATCAATGACAAGGTTTCCTCTAAGGTTCATGACTTCAATTTACTCTTCATGCTTTTTATGATTCTTGTTTATTTACTTTCTTGCCCTTTAAATTCTTGCAATTTATTTTCTTGCCATTTTACTTTCCAAGTCATTTACTTTCTTGCTCCTTTAATTTCTTGCACCTTTATTTTCCAAGTCATTTACTTTCCTTGCTATTTAATTTCTTGCACCTTTATTTTTCAAGTCATTTACTTTCTTGCACCTTTATTTTCCAAGTCATTTACTTTCTTGCTCCTTTAATTTCTTGCACCTTTATTTTCCAAGTCATTTACTTTTCTTGCTATTTAATTTCTTGCACCTTTATTTTCCAAGTTATTTACTTTCTTGCACTTTTATTTTCCAAGTCATTTACTTTCTTGCTCATTTACTTTCCTTGCTCTTTAACTTTCCGAGTCATTTAAATTACTTGCAATTTACTTTTCAAGCAATTTACTTTCTTGTCATTTACAATTCCGCTATTTATGATTCTGCACTTTACCGCTTTCTTTTATTTCTCGCTATTTAACTTTATGTTTTCTTCTTCTATTTTCTCTTCTCCTCTTTTGTCTACAATGATCATGAGTGAGTAGACTTTACTAAAACATTCATTCTTTCTAAAAACACTTTCTTTTCAGTTAATCAACTTATGCATCCTTGTATGCCATCCATTCATAAATAAAGTGTTATGAATCCATTCCTTGTACACTCATGCACTTACATGCTTACCTAATCATGCATCCTTGCTTACATATTCAATCATCTAACTTAGGATACTCTATGTTTACAATCAATTGTATACACTTGTTCTTGATGCCATGTAAATGTCTTGACTTGATTGTGTGTCCTCCTCTCCACTTGTATGACCTCCTAATGGAGACGTAAGTCTACATGCACATTGTAGCATAGAGCCATTAGGGTAAATACAATCCATCTTGCACACACACAATTACTTTGAGAACTTTGTTTTGCATCTTTAATAATTGAATCCTTTGATTGTATGGGCATGTTTAATCTTGGTTAATGAATGATATGTTCATGTTTGCTTGAGTATTATTCATTCATTTGCATTTGGTTATGGATTTAGAATTGATTTGAAGTGTTCTACTTTTTTTTTTCTAAAACCTCTTTCCTAGATTCATTAATAAAAGAAAACCCTTTTATTTTCAAAACAAGAATAAAATAAATTGTCATTGACGACCAATCGCGCCGTTGCCGTTTAGGTTGTTAATGATGATTTTGTTTTCAAAAGAGTTAGTAGTGAGGCCATTCTAACCGTTGTTGTTCGGTCTTCACAAAAGCTCAATCCTATTTTCGAAAACTTATTCCTCAAAAGTAAAACCAATTGTCACAGATGACCAATCGCGCCGTTGCCGTTTAGGTCATTAATGATGATTTCATATTCAAAAGAGTTAGTAGTGAGGCCATTCTAACCATTGTTGTTCGGTCTTCACAAACACTCACCCAATTGCGAAAAACCCCTTTAGCCGTTTTCAAAACCAAAAACCGAGAACTACGTAGCTTTGATCTCTCTTCCAGTGAGGGTACGTAGGAGCGGGGTCCTGTCCCGTCAAGCACCCTTTTAAAAAATCTTTGTTTTGTTCCGCTTTTCAAAGATACCAAAAATATTCTTCTTCCCCCCGTTTTCAATAAAACAATTTCTCAAATGAAATAAAAAGAAAAGGAAAGAAAAGAAAAGAAGTAGAATAGACCGCTTTCAAACTCAAACTTTTGTCCAAACCACACATCAAGTTAATGGTTCCCTTTCGGTAGAAAGGAGGTGCGGGGTGCTAATACCTTCCCCGTACCTAACCGACCCCCGAACCTACATCTCTAGTTTTCAAAAGACCATCCGCCTTGTTCAAAAGACCCTTTTTCAATGTTTTGGTCTTAAAATTAAAATATTGGTGGCGGCTCCAAACTTTTTCCACGTTGTCAAACGAAAAGTCACAAACCGGATTTTTCGGGCGCAACAGCTGGCGACTCTGCTGGGGACACTTTTTTTTTTAAAAAAGGACGAGGGTCAAGCCAAGTTAACTTTGATGTGTGGTTTTAAAATTAATTGAGTTGAAAGCTTTGTTTTACTCCTTTTTTATTTATTCACGATGCCGTGTTCATGCATTCCTCAATTCCCATGTCCCCTATTCTCTGCTCCTTTTCTTAAGGTAAAAACATGCATTTCCTCCCATTCTATTATGATCCCTTCTTCTCCGCTCCCTTTCTTGAGGTAAGCAGTGCATATGACTGTTGCTGAAACCTAGGTTGGATTATTGGTATTGTGATATTGAACCCTAGGGTAGACGACATGTTATTGTCTGCTATTGTTTGGACTGTTCTGGGTTTTCCTTTTGCAGGTGGGGTATATGTGGGTAGTTTTAGGCGGTATATGTGAGTGTGTGCAGCAAGGGCATACCGCCTAAAACTACCCACATATACCCCACCTGCAAAAGGAAAACCTAGAACAGTCCAAACAATAGCAGGCAATAACATGTCGTCTACCCTAGGGTTCAATATCACAATACCAATAATCCAACCTAGGTTTCAGCAACAGTCATATGCACTGCTTACCTCAAGAAAGGGAGCGGAGAAGAAGGGATCATAATAGAATGGGAGGAAATGCATGTTTTTACCTTAAGAAAAGGAGCAGAGAATAGGGGACATGGGAATTGAGGAATGCATGAACACGGCATCGTGAATAAATAAAAAAGGAGTAAAACAAAGCTTTCAACTCAATTAATTTTAAAACCACACATCAAAGTTAACTAGGCTTGACCCTCGTCCTTTTTTTTAAAAAAAAGTGTCCCCAGCAGAGTCGCCAACTGTTGCGCCCGAAAAATCCGGTTTGTGACTTTTCGTTTGACAACGTGGAAAAAGTTTGGAGCCGCCACCAATATTTTAATTTTAAGACCAAAACATTGAAAAAGGGTCTTTTGAACAAGGCGGATGGTCTTTTGAAAACTAGAGATGTAGGTTCGGGGGTCGGTTAGGTACGGGGAAGGTATTAGCACCCCGCACCTCCTTTCTACCGAAAGGGAACCATTAACTTGATGTGTGGTTTGGACAAAAGTTTGAGTTTGAAAGCGGTCTATTCTACTTCTTTTCTTTTCTTTCCTTTTCTTTTTATTTCATTTGAGAAATTGTTTTATTGAAAACGGGGGGAAGAAGAATATTTTTGGTATCTTTGAAAAGCGGAACAAAACAAAGATTTTTTAAAAGGGTGCTTGACGGGACAGGACCCCGCTCCTACGTACCCTCACTGGAAGAGAGATCAAAGCTACGTAGTTCTCGGTTTTTGGTTTTGAAAACGGCTAAAGGGGTTTTTCGCAATTGGGTGAGTGTTTGTGAAGACCGAACAACAATGGTTAGAATGGCCTCACTACTAACTCTTTTGAATATGAAATCATCATTAATGACCTAAACGGCAACGGCGCGATTGGTCATCTGTGACAATTGGTTTTACTTTTGAGGAATAAGTTTTCGAAAATAGGATTGAGCTTTTGTGAAGACCGAACAACAACGGTTAGAATGGCCTCACTACTAACTCTTTTGAAAACAAAATCATCATTAACAACCTAAACGGCAACGGCGCGATTGGTCGTCAATGACAATTTATTTTATTCTTGTTTTGAAAATAAAAGGGTTTTCTTTTATTAATGAATCTAGGAAAGAGGTTTTAGAAAAAAAAAAAGTAGAACACTTCAAATCAATTCTAAATCCATAACCAAATGCAAATGAATGAATAATACTCAAGCAAACATGAACATATCATTCATTAACCAAGATTAAACATGCCCATACAATCAAAGGATTCAATTATTAAAGATGCAAAACAAAGTTCTCAAAGTAATTGTGTGTGTGCAAGATGGATTGTATTTACCCTAATGGCTCTATGCTACAACGTGCATGTAGACTTACGTCTCCATTAGGAGGTCATACAAGTGGAGAGGAGGACACACAATCAAGTCAAGACATTTACATGGCATCAAGAACAAGTGTATACAATTGATTGTAAACATAGAGTATCCTAAGTTAGATGATTGAATATGTAAGCAAGGATGCATGATTAGGTAAGCATGTAAGTGCATGAGTGTACAAGGAATGGATTCATAACACTTTATTTATGAATGGATGGCATACAAGGATGCATAAGTTGATTAACTGAAAAGAAAGTGTTTTTAGAAAGAATGAATGTTTTAGTAAAGTCTACTCACTCATGATCATTGTAGACAAAAGAGGAGAAGAGAAAATAGAAGAAGAAAACATAAAGTTAAATAGCGAGAAATAAAAGAAAGCGGTAAAGTGCAGAATCATAAATAGCGGAATTGTAAATGACAAGAAAGTAAATTGCTTGAAAAGTAAATTGCAAGTAATTTAAATGACTCAGAAAGTTAAAGAGCAAGGAAAGTAAATGAGCAAGAAAGTAAATGACTTGGAAAATAAAAGTGCAAGAAAGTAAATAACTTGGAAAATAAAGGTGCAAGAAATTAAATAGCAAGAAAAGTAAATGACTTGGAAAATAAAGGTGCAAGAAATTAAAGGAGCAAGAAAGTAAATGACTTGGAAAATAAAGGTGCAAGAAAGTAAATGACTTGAAAAATAAAGGTGCAAGAAATTAAATAGCAAGGAAAGTAAATGACTTGGAAAATAAAGGTGCAAGAAATTAAAGGAGCAAGAAAGTAAATGACTTGGAAAGTAAAATGGCAAGAAAATAAATTGCAAGAATTTAAAGGGCAAGAAAGTAAATAAACAAGAATCATAAAAAGCATGAAGAGTAAATTGAAGTCATGAACCTTAGAGGAAACCTTGTCATTGATTTTCTAACAAAATTCAAGCTTAGTACAAGTGAGGATCAAGCCTCTATTTATAGGAAAATATTAGGTCCCTTGCCACTTGATTTAATGCCTCTATTTAATGCAAGAGAACAACATAGATTAAACTTTTTGACAAGGATTCTCATGATCAAACAAAGAAGGCTCATAAACAAGGTTGAGTCATATCTTGCAATCCTCTCACTTAAGTTATGATGCTCCAAGCACAAGTGAGAATCAAGTTGCAAAATCATCAACAAACAATAAACAAATAAAACAAGAGTAATAAACTAAGATGAGGTTGAATCATGTCTTGCAATCCTCTCACTGAAATTATGATGCTTTAAGCACAAGTGAGAATCAAGTTGCAAAATCATCAACAAACAATAAACAAATAAGAGTAGTAAACTAAGATGAGGTTGAATCATGTCTTGCAATCCTCTCACTTAAATTATGGTGCTCCAAGCACAAGTGAGAGTCAAGTTGCAAAATCATCAACAACACAAGTATTTGCAAGTAATATGAACTAAAAGTCACATTTAACACAAGGATTTAAACACTAATAACAAGGTTGATCAACATCAAGTAAAAAAGGAACAACAAGATAAATTAAAACCCTAAAGAAAATGCGAACCACATAGGAGACAAAATCACATGCTTATTCCATTAAAATGCAAAGATCAACACAAAATAACAACAAACTACATTTTAAAGATGAAAATGATGAGTATGCGAAAAATGATGAAGAGAATATGAATTTTGATGCAAAGTATTGTAAATGATGTAAGGGTTTTAGAGATTCACCTAGGATCCAAACTAGTAGAAGTAGGAAATGAAGGAAAAATAACCAAATCAACTAGAATCTTCAAGAGATAAATGGTGATTTGAGGTGATTTTGTGGTGTTTGGGTGAAGGGAACAAAAGAAATGGAAGAGGGGAGAGTAGGGGGAGGGCTACGGCCTATGAGAGAAGGGGGAGAGGAGGAGAATTGTGTTGGTTTCAAGTGAGAGAATGAATGAGCAAAAAAAATTGTGATGTGTGGAGAAGGAAAGGGTATTTATAGGATTGGTGAAGAGCTAGGGTTAAAATGGTAGTCAAACCAATTAAATCAATTAATATTCAGCTGAATATTAATAAATAAAATTAAATTGAACTTGGTCACCAAGTTAGAGGGTGTTTTAGTCATTGGCTTTGAGAGGTGCACTAGGATTAGACTTTGAATTTGAATGGAGGGTGGAGATGCATCATCACATGGATTGAGGGTGTTGAAGAAACACAAATGGAGAGGGAAATGGGAGAGGGGGCTGACGGTTTTGATCAAGGGAGAGGGTGTGAGGATTTGCCAACTTTTGCAAGTTGGCAATTGTACTGTTTTTTCCCCATGTGCACAACATTATCTCCTCCTTTTTGATTATTTTTTTTTTGATCATTCCATAAAAAATCTTACCATTTTGGGCTTCATCCTAGGAGCCAATCATTGGGCCCAAAATTCCATGATCACCATTCCCAAAATTGATTTGATACCTCACCTTGAGGGAAATTCCCATTTTACCCTTTTCTTTAAATTTGAGTTTTGATGCCAATAATTAACATTCATGCGCATAAAGTAAAAAAAAATAAAATCTAATTAAGCACATTCTTCCTCAAATAATCCTTTGGTGATGGTTCGGTGATTTGGGACGAAAAAACCGCTTTTAGCGTGAAATGACCAAAATGCCCTTTCACCCTAAAAACCCTAGTTTTTGCCCAAAGCACATTTTCACTTTAAAAATGACTTTTCCCTCTAGGAATGACCTCTAAGACCTTGGGATGCATGTTAAGTGGCTTGTTCTGATAAAACATCCCTTATTTGCGAGAGTGACTAAAACACCCTTTTGCCCTGAAAAACCCTAAATTGTCCAAAAGTACATTCCAACTCCAAAAATGATTTTAGAAACTTTGAAATGACTTCTATAACCCTAAATGCAATGCATGATACTCTTTATTCTTTAATTCATTTATTTATTATTTTTGGGGAAAATTAGGATTTTGACCTAAGCCGGACAAAATTGGGGTATGACAGTACTTAACTCTTCTCCATAGTAAGGTTGCTCATTTTGTTTCTGGTTTACAAATTTTGGAGTAATACAAGCTTAAGCATTGTATCAGAGGGATGTGAAGCCTCTTTCCCCTGTATAGCTCCACTATCTGTGTCTTGTGCAAGATGTTGTATAGAGCTCGTGTCATTCCTCTTCTCTGCAGCCACCTCTTGTTCCTTCTGCTTATCATTTTTGTGGAAGTTTCCATTTCTTGATTTACTCTCATACCTTCTCTGGGAATCCCTGTAAACATTAGTGACAGATCTAGCAGTAGGGACACTGACCGCTTGAGTGTATTTAGACTGATTAGGGTTATCATTTGCCATGCGCTTCTCCTTCGTACAAGCTTTCTGGTCATGACCTAGAATACCACGAGTGAAACAGAGGTCTTGAAGTCGTTCATATTTGTAGCTAGCCCAGATTTTTGGAAGCCCTACTCTTGGAACCCAGCAACCTGTAGGCAGTGCCTTGCTCACATCTATTCTGACCTTCGCTCTCATGTAGTCTCTTACAAGGTTACCTTCAACAAGAGGGTCTTCAATATGTATAACTTCACCTATCTTGGCTAGGAGAATAGCAACACTAGCAATGTTTAGATTTTCCAGTGGTAGGTTGTGTATTTGAACCCAAAAAGGGTTAAAGTTGAAGTCCAGTTCAGCTATGGATACCTCTGGTATCCAATATTGTAAACATAGGAGGTGGTTCATGACAAACCAAGGAGTTTTTTGCATGATTTCCTCGGCGTGGTCGCTGTCTCTGAAGGTAAACAAGAACATGTTGGTTCCTTTATCTGAGATATGGAAGCCCTCATAGTTCCCCCCAAGCTTTGTAGAGAATGTCACACACATCGTTCTTGTTTTGAGTTTTGTCCGTGAGTATTTTGCCTACCAATGCCTTTTTTGCTAATCCAAATGAGTCCTTGTTTGCAGGTAGCAAGGTTTCTAGATTTTCATTCAGTTGGTTGCTTTCCATTGCAATATTACGGGAAGATGACGCCATTGGGAACAAGGAAGCTCTGCTAGTGTGCTGATGGGTCGCAAAGCAAGCAGAGATTATAGAGGACCAATGGGAACCAACCCCTAAAGTTCACCTAACTTTGTACCCGAAGGCCAACGTGTAAGGGTTAAGCCCACATACCCAGCGCTTAGGACCAAACCCTAGCACAACCTTCTAGGGAACCAAATCTTTAAGCTTTCTCACTTTCCCCATAATCTTTTCAACTCTGAATAACTGCTCCCATTTTATCATGGGTTTTCCTTCAACCATGCATGATACCCGCGTGTTTCACTTTTTAATTGTGTTGTCTTCTTTTCTTTCTAATTGTTCAGCACCTTGCAGTGCTGGGAGGACTGTAGTTGGTAGGTCACCTGTTGCCTGGCCGAAGGTTAGTGCGAGCCCGGGAGGGGTACCTGCGAAGCCACTCCTGTTACCAAGTGGCTTCAGTTTCAAGAGGGGGGGTGAATTGAGATTTTAAAAACTTCTCCCCTTTTAACGACTTAGATTAATTTTCGCGCAGGTTTATGGAAGCGAAGGAAAAAAAAATAAAGCAATAAAGAACACACCAGATTTATACTGGCTAGGTCACCTCCCAGTGACCTACGTCCAGTCCTCACACCCTTGTGAGATTTTCCACTAACACAACAAAGCTTACAGGTGCCTTGGAAACCTTTACAGACTCAGGCACTCTTCTTCTAGGATACCCCACCTATGAAGAGCCCTCAGATCTATTACAATAATAACAAGAGATACTCCACCCTTGTTACAACCAGCTGCCCTAGAAAGATACCCCACTTCCTAGTACAAACAGCTACCCTAGAGAGATACTCCACTCCCTAGTACAAAATTACAATGATAAACAAATTACAACTTAAATACCAAAATACCTCTTATGTAGGCAGATCCAACAACTTGAAATCCCCAACCCAACTAACCCTTGAGAGAGATCAGCTCTGACAGACGAACAATGCGTGAAGAGCAGAAGTGTAAATGAAAAGGGTTGTTTTTCGTTTGATGCGTTTTTCGTAAAATGGGTTGTCTGTTGTGTTTCAACCAAGTGTCCTATTTATAGATTTAGAAAAGGATATGACCATTGGAGAGATTTATGTAAAACAATATAATCGATTATGTGCTTAAAACAAGTAAGATGCAAATCGATTATGTGCTTAAGAATAGATAAGATGCAAATCAATTATGTGCTTAAGACAAGGAATATGCAAATCGATTATGCTTCTTTAAAAGAGAAAAGAAATCGATTATGTTTCTTTAAAAAGGAAGGAAATCAATTTTGATCTTTTGAGAAGAGTTGGAAATCGATTATGAGTTTTAATAAGGAAGTAACTAATCGATTTTTGTTTCAAGGAAAGAAGCATGAAATCGATTATCATTATTTAAAAGGAAGGCTATGAATCGATTATGTGCCTTTTTCTAATAGGCTTATAATCGATTGTGTTGCTTCAAAAAACATTTCGTTACGTGCCTGTCCTATTTAAAGAAGCATGAAATCGATTATCATTATTTAAAAGGAAGGCTATGAATCGATTATGTGCCTTTTTCTAATAGGCTTATAATCGATTGTGTTGCTTCAAAAAACATTTCGTTACGTGCCTGTCCTATTTAATTATGCATGCATGAGATTTGTTTATATGTGAGTGACTTGAGCTGACCTTCAAAAGCGGCTTACAATATATCCTAGGACATGACCCAAACCCTAGAGACTACCCTTATTTCTCGAGTCTTGTTTGCCTTGAATTTCCGCTTTGAGCACATCATCAAAACCTAACCTGCTTGTCATTTTGACTTTGGTCCATTTGTCACTTTGACTTTGATCACTTCATCTTCACTAGGTTTTAACCACTTCATCATCAAAACTTAACCTGCAACACAAGATATCCACATTATCCCCCTTTTTGATGATGACAAAATTTTTGATTCATCTCAGGTGAGAGGTTAGTTCATCAAGATAAAAAATGCATTATTCACGATATGTTACTAGACTCCCCCTTACTTGAACTCTGACGCTCAAGTCGGTATTGAGAATAGATGAGTGTTTTAGCTAAGAATGAGAATCTACCTTATTATGGCAATGTGAGCCAGTATTTATAGGGAACTGTGCCCGTGGTGAGCCGTTGGATCGGTAGAGTGAATCTGAGCCATCTAAGTATGAGAGTCATGAATGGGCTTGTGCATTGTGGATATGGATCAAAGTGATTGGGACAATCCTTGTTCAATTGCTAAATGGGCCTCTTGGTCCAGTCCAAAACAGTTGCCCCCCAAGCTGAGATCATTCCAAATGATGGTCTTGGCTTAAAGGATTTTTGTCGATATGCTTAAAGTGTTACTTCGTCTGTCTTGTCGGGTCATGTAAGATCTCTTCACCGCGGCGACTGTGTTTTTTGCTTTAATGTGAACCGTGACCCACACCTCCCATGGTGTAATCCGTGAGGCTGGCGCCCAGCCAGGTGCCGTGAGCCAAGGCTCCTAGCCAAGTTGTCGTGACATAGGTGCTAGCGCCCTCGTGAGTGCCGTGTGCCCAGCACCAAGCCATAGTGTCGTGTCTCTTTGATCTTGGGGCCCTCCAGGGCTCCTTGTGCCAGGCACCAAGCCAAGGTGCCATGTCTCTGATGTTGTTGGCGCCCCTAAGGTGCCGGGTCATAGGCGCCTGGGTGCCGGATGTTGTTGTGCGTAGTTGGCACCCTAGTAGGCACATGGGTGTCAGATGCTGAAGTTGGCGCCCTCGTAAGCGCCTGGGTGCCAGATGCTGAAGTTGGCGCCCTGGTGCTGAGCGCCTGGGTGCCAGATGCTAAGCACCTTCCATGGTGCCAGATCCTATTTTAAGTTGGCGCCTTGGTGTTGGGCACCTGGGTGCCGGGTGCTAGGCACCTTCCATGGTGCCAGATCCTGTTTTAGGTTGGCGCCTTGGTTCTGGGCGCCTGGGTGCTAGGGGCTAGGAACCTCCCATGGGGCCAGATCCTGTTTTAAGTTGGCGCATTGGTGCTGTGCATCTGGATGCCGGGTGCTAGACACCTTCCATGGTGCCAGATTCTGTTTTAAGTTGGCGCATTGGTGCTGGGCTCCTGGGTGCCGAGTGCTAGACACCTTCCATGGTGCTAGATCCTGTTTTGAGTTGGCGTCTTGGTGCTAGGCGCCTGGGTGCCGGGTGCTAGGCACCTTCCATGGTGCTAGATCCTGTTTTAAGTTGGCGCATTGATGTTGGGCGCCTGGGTGCTGGGTGCTAGGCACCTTCCATGGTGCCAGATTCTGTTTTAAGTTGGCGCCTGGGTGCCTTGTCCCTTTGTTCTTGGCGCCTTCAAGGTGCCGTGTTCTTGGCTGCCGTGTCTCATGACATTGGCGCCCTTGCTGGAGCCCTGTGAGTGCCTTGACCTTGGTTACTTTGTGCCACTATCCTTTCAAACCTTCTGCGAGCTTTTGTGCTGCTTCTACCTTGTTAAGGTAATTTTGCTTCGCTTTTGGATTTTAAGTAGATAGTTGCTAAATTTGCCTTGCTTTAGGTAGATGAGTTTGTCGACGCCCGTCGGGAAAATTTGTGATGAACTATACCCTTGGCATAGTTTACAAGGACTCGGCCCAAATAGAACTCGCACAAGGGGTTGTGACCACTAAGGTTAGTTTGAAGTATACCCTTGGTACAGTTTACCAGGACTCGGCCCAAATAGAATTCGTCCAAGGGGTTGTGACCACCAATGTCACTTATTTGTTTTGGCGTGCCATGGCACTCTTGACTCCATTACTAGGACTCCCAAAGGTGTATTTAAGAACACCGCCTTGGGAAGATGGTCTTGGCTTTGAGCTAATGTTGAGGTTTCCCCTGCGATCCAGGCAGTCCCTCCCTACAGGGTATGTTGGGTCTCAAACTTGTCTCGCTCCGCCCCCTAACTATGGAGTTGGACCCTTTTCCTTTCTTGATCTTAAGGAATTTTCTTTGGAACAAGTGTTAATGCTAGTGAGTTAGAGCAAAAACTGTAATTGCAAAATGAACTTTTGTTAATCATTCATATCGAGCTTTTACATTCTGCCTTCGTGCTTAAACAACAAAATTCTTAACTAGGCCTAGCTCCAGGTTCAGGTCCTGATTCCCTGCTCCCTATCTAGAGTTACGGGTCTCATCCTCTTCTTCCTTCACGTACTGGGCGAGTTTCCCTTCGCGGATCATCTCCTCAATGTCATCCTTGAATATTATGAGTGATTTACAATTTTATCCTTTTTACATATTTGTTATTATTATGTATTTTAAAATATATACATACTTCGTAAATAAATACATATATAAAAGTATATACATATATAAATAAATATATACAAAAATATAAACATAATTAAATAAGTAAATATATTAAAAGTATATACATATAAAAAATATATAATATTGTGTCTATATATAAATATCACATTTATATATAGGGACATTTTTGTCATTTACTAAATATGTCTTTCTTTCTTCTCACTTTCAACTCACTATCACTCCGATCAAACAACTTAAAAATCATCTCATTGGTTGATGTATTTAGTCCAAATATGGACTAAATACATAAACCTTTGTTGACCACCTTTTGCTTATAAAAGAACCCGAGGGAGTACTTTCATTTATTCAACGTTCTTTCCTTTTACTTTCTTTCCTTCTATTATCCAAACATAGTGTTAAGTTAGCATATTTTATTAACGGTCTAATCAGATATTAACTTTTTGGGAGTAAATTTGTTTGATTGAAAAAATATAAAAACTAGATTTGAGTGCAAGAAGGTAGCTAACATAGTTGAATGAAGGGGACAATGTTGGTGAAAATGTAGACATACGGGGTTCGAACCCCGCTCCCCCTCCTCTCTAACAACTAACACACTAATTTCTAACCACTCTACCTATAAAAAATCAGATTTGATGGATATAAGCTTCAGAACTAAAATCTCAAGGGTTGGTCTATAACAGAGCATGACAGGAATTGTATTTTGGAGATCTGAGTTCAAATCCCTACTAGTTAGTCCCTTAGGTGAGGTAAATGTTACCTTAGTAAGTGTTCTTTCACGAAAGTCTTCTCTAGCTTGAACTAGGACGACGTCGTCCTCTTAAAATTTTTAGGGTAAAATATGTTTTTGGTCCATATAAAATTAGGTCATTCTAAGTTTAGTCCCTACATTATCGAAATAGGCGTTTTGGTCCCCATCTTATTTTGTTGTTTTCATTATTAGTCCTTGCCGTCAATTATTGTTGGCTGGGCTGACGGAAATCATGACTGGACACGCCACGTGGACATTTTAATTGATGTGGCGTCCACGTGGCATGCTGACTCATAGTTTTTTTATTACCTATATTTATTTTAGTTTAATTAAATTAATTTTTAAATTAAAAGTTACAAAACCAAAAAACCAAAAAAAAGCATTTCTCTTGTCTCTCGTTGCAATCGTTTCTTCAATCTACAACCATTCCTCTCCCCCATTTCTTCAATCTGCAACCATTCCTCTCCCCCATTTTCTGATTTCGTTTCAATTCCGAATCAATCTCTCGTTGCAATCGTTTTCTGGGTTTTACGATTTTGGGTTTGGGTTTGGGTGTTGAAATCTGGGTTAAGCGAGAGAGGGAGAGAGAATGAGAGAGGGACCAAAATCGGGGGAGAAGGCAGTGCGCCGGTGGCGATGGGAGGATGCCTTTGGCTTAGTTCACGACAATGTGGCCTGTGTTCACGACAGTGTGGTCTGTGGTGGTTGAAAGGAGACTGAGTTTGTCTGTTTGGGGTTAAAGGGGGCGACGAAAATCAATGAAACAAAGCCACAATCGACGGAACCAAGGCTGGAATCGAAATCAGAGGCAAATTTCGAGTCAGTATGTGGTTTTTGGGGGCTTGCCGTGGTGAGATGAGGGAGAACGTGAGTGAAGGTTTGGAGCTTCTAGGTTTTCGTGGCTGCAGTAGCTTAGGGAAGAAGATGATGATTTTTTTCTGAAAAAAGAAAACATAAAATTTTGGTAAAAAAACAAAAAATCCACATAGATAAAAGAATTTGATGACACCTAATTTAATTGTGCAACGTGAATTAAAAAAAGCCACCTATACATGACAACTCAAAAAACTGTTAGCCCAGTCAGCAACAATTAATGTCAGGGACTAATAATAAAAACGGTAAAATAAGATGGAGACCAAAACACCTATTTTGTTAATGTAGGAACTAACTTAAAAGAACCCGATTTTGTAGGGACCAAAAACATATTTTACCCAAATTTTTATAATCAAAAAAATCAAACTTACTAAAAATAAAATTACAAATATAATGCCAAAATAAAAGTAAAAAAAAAATTAACCGAAAGAAAAACATAAAAAGGTCCAGAGGGATCCATGCTCAATTGCACATGGTCCCCTTTCCCTTATCAACTCAACTCAACTCAAATCCCAAAATAAGTAGCTTCTTCCAAACTCCAATTTTTACAATTCCCAAAGGCACTGCCACTGCCACCGTCTGAAATGGGAGTAAGCAACAACATAACCGCAATCCTCAACTTCATAGCCATATTAGCTTCAATACCCATAATAGTCTCCGGAATATGGCTAGCATCAACACCAGACAACGAATGCATAAGCAATTTCCGATGGCCAATTGTAATAATAGGCATCCTCGTACTCCTCGTATCTCTAGCAGGTTTTGTCGGTGCTTATTGGAACAAACAAGGTCTCTTAGCACTTTACCTTTTCTCTATGGCACTTCTCATTGCTCTTCTCCTTATTGTTCTCGTCTTCGCTTTCGTTGTTACTAGACCCGATGGAAGTTATGATGTTCCTGGTAGAGGTTATAAGGAGTACCGTCTTGATGGGTTTTCGTCGTGGTTAAGGAATCATGTTACTGGTTCGGAGAGTTGGTTGAAGATTAGGCCGTGTTTGGCTTCTTCTGATGTTTGTGTTAAACTTACCCAGAATTATATCACCGCTGATCAGTTTTTTAGCTCTCATATCTCTCCCTTACAGGTAATTAACTCTCAATTTCACACTTTTTGTGTGTGTTTGTTCATAAACAGGGATGCTCGTTTCAATAAAAGTAGTTTTTTCTTTCTTTAGCTCATTACGGAACGAAATTTGGTGTTTTTTTTTAAAAAAAATTCTTCTTTTAATTAATCATTGGAAAAAAATTCTGCATTCTGCTACGAGTTTAGGCCGTGGACTTGCACTGCCAAGTCAATTACCAGATCCACCCGTCAGTGCTTTCCTCTTGATTCTTGGAAAACATACAAGATTTAAATAATTGAATATTTTTTTAACCAAAAAACCCAGCATAAAATGCATTACTATTTATTTAAATCTAGCCTCTAAAAATGAATTCATTTTTTTAGTTGTTTTATTGGGAGACAATAATTTTTTTAGTCAAGAGGAAACCACTTTTAGTTGTTAAAATCAAATTATTTAACTCAATTATATACAAACGCGTTTAACGAGATTATGATTCACATGATATCATGTTACTTATGTTTAACAATATTTCCAGTGATTAAATTTGAGAAATCAGAATTGACAATTTTATATTTACTAGTATGAACCCTGCGATGCACGGGAAATGTTCTTTGTATTATATTTACCATCAAGTTTTATATCTATCACACTGAATTAATTGTCAAGAAAAAACTGTCAGGTTATTTGATGCATTTTATGTGTAATCTTTAGTTTTCAAATATTTTAAACTTCATATATTTAAATATTTGATGGGATATTTTTATTTATTTAAATATGGGAATAAATACGTTTTTAGTCAAGTTTTTAATAGACTTCCAAACTACATGCTTTCAGTATTTTTATACAATCCATTAAGGTAGCTCAGTTGGCGAGCTTATAAAAAAATATTTTTATAGAGCCTAAAAATTGATAATTTTTTTTACACGAACTAAACTTGAAAATTTGTAATTTAATAGGGCTAAAAATATATTTAACTCATAATTTTTTTTTACACATTTTGTGTGTGAAAAAACAATATACATACACTAAAAATTTAAAATTTTCACTTGTCACTCTAAAAATTTTATTTTAATCCACGTAACTATACTATTTTGCACATTTTTTTATTCCGTATGACAAAAAAATTAATTACTTTTATGTTTTATTGTGTGTGGAAAATAATTATAAATATGTTTGTAATTTATTTGATTTGATTTGATTATATATACTATTAAAATTTTATGATGTTAGTATTTATATATTTATTTTTATATATTTTATTTTAAATTTTAAGGAGTTAAATAGTTTGACCCCTAACCCAATTCCTAGATACGCCACCGAAAACTTACCGGTTACAAGTTAAGTAGGTAGTTCGGTGCGTAAGCTAACAATTTCTTATTTCTTATCTAACCAATCACTAACATGACTGGTGTTCACCGAAGTTAGGTATCCTTTTTTTTCTTCTTTCCCAACCCCCAAGGGAAGGGATTGGTGTGAAGTGTGAACTATATCATGATTGTAGTTGGTAAAGATAGCGCTCGTGACTTTTTTTAAGTAGGAGCAACAAATAAATATTACCATGTTTGTGCACCTGGCTGTTCAAAAGATGCATTAGTAAAATAAAAATCCATCTCGTTTTTAACCCGACCCACCACATAGATCTTGGTTTTTTTTTACTATGTCATTAATGCGTAGTTTTTATCAGTTTTGTCCGTGACTAATCTCCACTACATAGCACTATTAAATTACATAGGCCATGGTTTAATTCTTCGTTTGAAATTTGTGGCCGCGCATCTCCCCCGGGGGCCACAGTTTTTGTCCATAAAAATCTAACCACCGTCCTAGAATGCATCATTAGCAGAAGACATTAGACACATCCCTTTTTACCAGCTTGTCTAACTATACACTAATGCTATGTGGGACCCTTTCCTATAGTCTTTGGGAAGAATAATTGAGCCCCGGAAAGTTCCATGCTCGATAGCTACTACTTACCAATAATTCACATAGAGAAATCCTGAAATTTAGACATTAAATTACTAATCACCCTAGAATTGTTAAGCTCATTGTTTTGTCTTTATTGCACAAGATATAAAGTTATGGTTGCCACTGTTCATGGTTTAATTCGGGAGGAGAACCGAACTGAACTGATCGAACTAGTTGAAACAGGTCGCAGAACCGGACCGAACCGCAATAACAGTTCGTCAAACCGAACTGAACTATATTAACAATTCAGTTCACAGTTTTTTTCGAACTGAACTGTTTAAAAGTTCAATTATTCAATTTTTATTCATACTTTATAACTGTTGCAACTATCAAGAGACTAAGAAACACCGCCACTGAACAAGAAGCACCGCCTCATGATACATATTCTGTAAAAGTCGAAGTTTTTCAGAACTCTTTCAGTAATTTTTTTGGTTGAAAGCAAAGTATTATTTAAATAATATTTCTCATTTTGATAAAACTATTAAAAGTCAAAAATTATATTATATATAATGACTTTTTTCAAAAGAAACCTCTTCAACCTACTGTTGATAGCACGTCAATCAACACTCGGTAACATCCAAAAAAAAATAGTTTACAAGTTACAAGCAATAATAATTTTATATTAAAATAAACAAAACGATAACTCTCTCTAGTTTCTTCAGTCAAACTTTTCCTTTGACAATATTATTTTAATGTATAATGTACAACTCAAAATTCAATCAGAAGCGCAAGATTAGAAAGAAATAAAAAGACACGTCTATCTCCTAGAGTCGGGTAACAAGGCGAAAGTTCAATCAGAAGCGCATCAGTTCGTTTGGTTCGAACTGAAATGGGGTTTCACAGTTGAGTTAGTAACCTGTGTTTGATAAAGTT